>JAUZST010006643.1:0-14702 GCA_034779995.1 Parotocinclus haroldoi
CAATTGTGGGTTAAGGGTCTTGCTCAAGGACCCAACTGTGGCAGAGGTGGGATTTGAACCCTGGACCTTCTGGTCCAGAGTCCAGTACCTTAACGGCTAGGCTACCACAGGCCTACAATATAATAATGAACAGTAATTTGGTTTAATAATAATTCAAAGCAGGAACATCAATGTATATACTGTAATATACTGCTATTTGTGTATGTGTACACAAAATATAGCCTTTGTGTAAGTGGGTGATCAATAATCAGCTGTGAAAGGCGATTACAAATAAAGACGAAACAGTACAAGAACAATATAAACCAATTACTATGATATAAACCAGACATTTGCGCTTTACTTATCTGGTCTCATAGTGTGAAGTAAATATGCACTAATTAATCAAATGCATTGAACTGATTTTGTGGGCTTTGACATTCTACCATTATGTGATCAGTCACTGAACAGCCAAGTTACGTGATGTGGATAAAATATACAGATTGGAGATCTGTATAAGGATCAGTCAGACACAACATGTTTGCCACTAAACTACAGCACACTGGACTGCATTCAAATTAACAGATTCTGAATCATGTCTCTATGTACATATATACAGTTTCAAAATATGTCTAGACGCAAAGTATTTTCAGAGCCTTGTGTAGAGAATGGGATTCTGTTTCCACACTCATAGCTCTACAAGCAATATTACTGAGTGATGGTTTGGATTGGTCTGTTAAAGGACCCAGTTATCAAATGATCCTTGCTATTTTTACTCTTCAATTCTGGCTAAGAAATAGCAAAGTGTTTTGTGTGTCTTCTTTACGCATATAGGTATGTGACACACAATGTTGATAATACACTACAGGCAAAAAAGAAAAAAAAAATAGCCAAACCCAAACTATCAGGTTTTTAGCTGTCGTAGTTTCACCTCTCATTCCAAAGGCTTCTTCAGTTCTGAACGCTTATGAGGAGTCCCAGGTATTGTCACTTTGGGCATGATTCTTCACCAAGTCGCTGGAGTCACATGGTTCAAGGTGTGAATGTGGTTAAACCTCCTAGGAAGGGAAACCTCCTCTGTTCAGTGATGGTTGTGTCCAGCTGGATGTAATTTCGTCTTTTAGCTTAGCGCTTTAACACCTCTTTCAGATGAAAGCTGAAACGTCTTCAAGAAATAAGAAGTCCAGTTGCTTTCTACTCAACACTCAAGTCTACCATGACCTGAATGACTGAGGACCTACACAGACAAGTATGAAATAAACAGAAAGTTACTATAGGACTGCCCTTGCCTTTTGCCAACTATTTACCTCCTCTTTCCTAAACAAACAGTTCCCCCATTTGTTTGTATTAAATGTGAGACAAAATATTCTCTACAGCTTCAAAAACTGTAAAAACTCTAAAAAACCTGAGCCTAACGGACTAGTTCTCAAGCCACTTCTAGGTGGTCTTTGCAGTGTGAGGATGAGCATTGTCTTGGTAAAAAAAAAAAAAAAAATATGTGATCGTTCATATTTAGAAAACTTCCATATAACTGAGGGAAGACAGCTTTCTGCAATGTTTTCCTGTACTCCTGAGCATAAGCTGACTTTTCACAGTGTTCACAGTAGCTGATCTACCTTCAGAGTAAACCCACACAGACACGGGGAGGACATACAGATTCCGATCCAAATGTAAGAGAATATCAGGTTGCAAAATAAAGTATAAAGCATAAGGCAGCATAGCACCAATATTCACTTTCAGCAGCTGGGATGTAATCTCTCCTCGTGAAATTAATCCTGATGCTATAAAGGTATGTGATATAATCACTGATATTAAGCAGTAACATTATAACAGTAGTACATTGTGATGGAATTCAGTTTACAAGTCAGTATGATAACAATGCTGAAGCAACCAAACAGGTTTACTTGCATAATGGTTCTGATGATGGGTTGTGGATCGTCTGTTTTAGGCTAAATGTCTCCAGGGAAAAAACAAGTGGTGACACTGGTGTTACAAACAGATCCTGGTCAATGATGAGGGTCATGCTAACTTTGGGTGCTATGTTAAACACAATGGCATAGTTAACTCCTGCCTTTGAGAACACTGGCCATGTTCTTGTAAATAAAAAAAATACTTTGGAAATTAAAGAGTTAATTGAACTAATTAATAGGACAGTGGTGGCCTAATGGTTAAGGTTCTGGACTATGGACCAGAAAGTCTGCCGTTCAAATCCCACCTCTGCCACAGTTGGGGCCCTGAGCAAGGCCCTTAACCCACAATTGCTTTAAATGTTAGACTGTATTCATTGTAAGACGCTCTAGATAAGAGTGTCTGCTACATGACATAAATGTAAATGTATATTGTAGAGACAGCTGAAATAGACAGGGAAAGATCCTGGACCCTGGTAAGGTTAGTAGTTTGTAGTTTGGGCTAGCTCAAGTACCATCCAGATACAGGTGGCACCTTCATTACACACCCTCGTCTCTAGCTGTATCTTTTTCAGGAGTTTAGGAAATTTGTAGTCACTGTGCCCATTACATGTCCTGCCATTGACATCATTGTGCCACCACCTTCATTTACAGTGGTGCAGTGCATGGACTGCTATAGACTGGGACTGTCTTGTCTTTAGTGACATGTGATCCATGTTTGGGATCCGATGATGGGTGGGCTCAAGTATGGGGGCCTCATGGTGAGCACTTCAATCCTGCCTTTGCAAATGCTGGTGTGATGGTCTGGGGAGCCACCATATACAACGACCAGTGACCCCTAGTAGTGACGTGAGGGGTACTATCAACTCAGTAATATGTACAGAACATCCTGTGGCCACGTGTTGCAGATTGCAACTCTTCTGTGGTCTGCCTGGTTGCCAGACTGATCAACAAATAAGCATTTATGGGGCTCGGTGGGACATCAACTTCAGCAACCTATGAGTGTATAATATTTACAGGATCTACTATAGTCCATTTTTTTGAACATTTTTTCCAGGAGGTACACTACCCAAAATTAACATCTGACAGTGTTTTAACAGAGCAGTGAGGGGAAGCACTGTTATGCCCTCTTGTGGCTTCTTGTTGACTTTTCTATCTAGGCGCTTTTTTGGCACAGGATGTATAGGCTATATCTAAGTGATTTTCTGAAGAAATATTAAAGAGACAGGATGCTATTTGAAATGTTCACAGGGAAAAGCACTTTTTTTTTTACACATTGACTGCATGCAATTGAAACCAATGACAAAGACTTAACTTCTTGCCTTGTACTGTAAGCAGGAATTTTGGTATTCTACAGAGTTGACTGGAAATAGCTCTCTCTGTTAGTTCTATGTGAGGATATCATAGAAGTGTCCGCATAATGATGGCTCACTGAAGGGGATCCCACTCGGGAGATGTTGCACCCTGGTAGGAACTTTACTCTGCTGCATAAAGCTCTACCACTTAAAGCTATGACATCAATTATTCCATGATCTGCATTGACTGCCTGTAATTTACAGTATATGCATTGTTAACAGGCTTTAATGACAAAAAGACATTCATCATTTTGTTAAAGGTTCTGACACTTTCACAGGAACACACTAATGAATAACAAATGTGTTCACAGACATAGACTGAGGACCAGAAAGTACCAGCAAGCAGCAGTAAACACTTTGGTGGTCCACAGATAAACAATGTTGAACAGCAGAGAATCAACAGGACATTTCTCTGTCTAAGGAAAGATGTTACTGGCAGATAGAAGTAATAGGCAGGTACACAATGTTGAAGGACTTAGCTCCAGGGTTGTGAATATTCCCTTATGGGTTCCAACTGCTCTCACTAAAAACAAGTTGAACCAAGTTCGAAATGTTGAATTGATACAAAACTTGCCGTGCAGTTAAGTCCCAGGCAGATATGTAAATAATTATAAAAGTGGTCTGATTAGATAGTGGGTCTTGCCGCAAGAGGGTATACTGCTTCCCACACTGTCTAATGAAAATGCTCTCTGGGGCTACTGTCGGGTAGCCTACTTCTTAATGAAACTGCTGTTGACTGCTAGATATGCCTTAAGGATGCACTCAGACTTTGCTGAGAGAAGACTGAGAGAAGCAGGATGGTCGTATCAACATAATTGCCCTTCATCTAAGCCATTCTGGCCTAGCTAGTTCGGATGTGTTCAGAGCAGTGGTTCTGTCAGGGCACATACACGGACAGCGAATGGCCCAGACAGCCAATCAGTACAGATTATCATTTGACCCGCCACGAGCATGAGCAGCTCATTTTAATGTCCACCATCCAGACACAGGTGACACCGTCACTTTTGTTTGCAGTGGTGTCATGAACAAGAGAAATTCTTTTAGCCATTTGTTGTCTAATGGCAGGGCTGCCAACTGGCATTTTTTAAGCAAGATAACTCTCACCCACACACAGCGTGAGTTTCCCAGAAATGTCTTCTCCAGTGTGCCACACTTCCTTGGCCTACCTAGTTTACTGATTTATCGCCAATCATGCATTTTTGGGAATAGCTGGGGTGCCAGCTTCAGCAACCTACGAGTTGCCCAGGATCTAGAACTGCAAAATTTGTTGGCAAATTACCATAGGTAAATACCACAGGTGACACAGTGTGACAGGATACCATAAGGAATGTGCAATGCCCAACTGTGTCTCTCATCTTATATCCAGGCTAGAGGTGGCCTAACAGGAGCTTATTTTTTCACTCGAATATTATCACTTACATAGACTATCATTACATTAATACATACAAACTCCTCCAAAAAGTATTTTTTGATAATGAGTATATATATTTTTATAATATTATTTGCATTGCATGTGTTTTTCTTTAAAACCCCAAAGGGGAACCATGAAATGTTTGCAGAAACCAAGTGTAAAGATTCAACAAAAATGGTGCCAATCACAATTGCTTTACTGAACCACATAATAATGGCAACAACATGCTTATGGTAGTATGAATAACAGAATACAAAGATGTCAATAAGCTTAGCGGCCTACATTAAAAAGTAGGGTCAAACTATATTTCAAGCAATATTTGACATGAACTAGAGCAAGCATGTAGCTCATATACCCCACACTAAGCATTAGAACCTGACCTTCAGGTGCAAGACAGGATACTCCCAACAGGAGCGCCTACTAAGAAATTCTCAAGGAATCCACCTAGGGTAGCAGGTTGCCTGCTCGCACTGCCAACGAAAAATAGTCACCGAATTGTTTTACGTTTGTATTAGAAACAATCATGAAAATAAGAGGCTGCATTATTTAATATCAGTAACACTGTCAAAACTGGGTTATCTTACTAAAACAGAAACTCATTTGGGTGTTATTGAGCAGATTGATATTGTAGAATTGTCAGAAAATGCAACATGCCTCCAGCTTACTCAAATCGCAACCCTTGAACACTGACATTTAATTTCCCAGCAACTCATCGAATGCCAGAATTGAAAAGAGTTGTTGGCAAGGCTGCCAGCAATTTGCAAAAGGATTCACAATGCAAAAGACTCTTTCTCATTTGATCCAGCGCTACATTCAGTAACAGTGTTTGACATGGGCTTGAAGTTCACGCTTAAACAGGTTATCAATCATAGCAGACAAAACAGGAAATGGTTTTATCACATCACCAAAGTCCTCCATGCAACACAGTAGGAGGAAGTGGTGTGTAACAGGCAACTCTGCTCTCACAGCCATGTCACAGAAAGCATGGCAGACAAACAGCTCATCCTGCATGTTCAAAACATACTCATGGCATCTGCTCTGATAGCATTACCTCTGAAATATGCTACTTTACTCTGCACTCTGCATGCTGATTATTATATCACAAGTGTACAAAGAAGTCACCTGCTTCCAGTTGGAAATCTTTCATTCTACAAACATACATTCAACAATCACTTCATTAAGTATGCCTTCCTGTTTCTGCACTCCTTCTTCATTTTGTCAGTTCCACTTACCATACAGATGCACATTGTAGTCCATCTGTTTCTCTACGTAATTTGTTCATGCCCTTTACTCTGTTCCATAATGGTTAGGAGCCCCACAGGACCACCACAGATCAGTGGTGGTTCATTCTCAGCATTGTAGTGACACTCTGTGTGTTGCGCTGGTATGAGTGGACCAGATGCAGCAGTGCTGATGGAGTACATAAACACTGTATTCGCTCACGGGACACTCTTTAAGATACATCTACCACCTCGTAAGCGAAAGTCAGAGACAGCAGTTCAACTGACTTGTGTTAGTCACCCACTAATGCTTCATCAGTGCCCACATGATGCTCCCTACAGGCATTTTGGTTGTACTTTTCAGTTCAGCAGTGACACCAAGGTAATTAAAAACTCCAGTAGCAGTGCTGCGCCTGATCCACTCATACCAGCACAACACACATTAACACACCATCACGACATCAGTGCCTCTAAAGTGCTGAGAATGATCCACATTCCAAATAGTACCTGATCTGTGCTGGTCCTGTGGGGGTCTTGACCATAAGAGAGCAGAGCAAAGGAAACGATCAAAGTATGTAGAAGAACATATGGACTACATTCTGTAGTTGTAGAACTACAAAGTGCATATATATAATAAGTGGAACTTGATAAATTGGACAAACATGAAGGTATACTTAATAAAGTGATCAGTGAGTGTAGAGGCATTTCTTATGTTCTTCCATCTACTGGATTTTTATCTTTTGTAGTCTTTTCAGCAAATAATTTTATAGATTTGCTTTTAACAACCAACACTGCAGTGTTGCAGTCTTGCAACGTCTTGCTGTCACCAAGAGGTACAGTACCCAAAAGTGGCCTCTGAGCACTTTTTCAAAGACAGTATGGGAAGTGATTTTACACCATCTTGTGGCAAGATCCAGTTGTAACAAAATCACAGCAACAATCACTTATGTAACTGTTTGTGGGTTTTTTTTTTGCAAAAATAAACTAGTAATTCATTAGGAAAACAGTATGTTTGGCTGCTACAAAACTGAATCACTTTTTTTGTAGCAATCGCACATTTCTATCTGGGTCAATGAGTCAATGAGTGTATATGCTTTACAGCTGGTTGTCATTTTGGTAGTGCTCTTCCTTTGATTATATACAATTATAAGTGTTAGTCTTGTATAATTGGAGGACGCCACTTACATTGTGTCTCTCCTCATTTTTTCTGGCTGACTTTTCACTAGTTTTGCTGTTGGCTAGGGTCAGTGTCACTGCTAGCACCATGGTGTGGTACCTGGACATAATATTTCATTGATTTAGATTGAGGGCTTAAACCAAATGGTTTTTACCAAATCTGGCAATCAGAATCAGTTGATAAATGCTGACTTTAGAAAACTGTCCATCTCTACTACCAACTGTAAAAGTCAGCCTGAGAAGGGCTAGCAAAAAGTGGAAGAGAATCTCTTCGTTTTGTTAAGGGTGGATCATGACACTGCTTGGGTTCATGTCAATTAAACACTAATTTACTAATATTAGTAAAACTATGTGCAGTGTGTTCAACTGGTGCTAGGTAATTCTTTAGTTCATCACTACAAAGACCTAGGTATGATTCTTGGCAGACAGGTACAATTACTTAGTCAGGGGATTCATTAACATAGCAGAAGAATAGCACAAAACACGAAATATTTGACCTTTATCAGATAGGGATCAGCAGATATAAACAAACCAGTGGGCGTTACAAACATTCATGAGCTCAGTCATGTGTGGCACAGTACAAGCATGCAGTTAAGGAAAACACTTCATAACAGGGGTGGAATAGAATGATGAATTCCTGGTATGATACAGCCAACTGTTGTAAAAAAAAAAAAAAAACAAAGTGGTAAAACAATGCATCTATTTTCAGCTTTTTTAAACCCCTTTTTAAGTGGCTAAATCCAAACAGTGCAGCAGTAATTAGTTTAAAATGAATAATTTTCAAGAAAAAACCCCTGACAGAACATATCTTAATACACTGGCTTAAAAGGATCAATCTTAACTTTAATCCAAGATATTCTTCCCAATGGCAATATAATATAATATAATATAAGGTGGTAATCTTGCAGTCTTCTTCAGAGTTTTTCATGAAATAATAAACAATAAGTCTACTAAATTATTAGATGATAGAAAGAGGTTGTAATATAAAAATAATAGTCACCATGGGTAGCATATATTTTCCTTGGTGGCATAAAAATAATCACAAATCCTGTTGTGGACAACCAGCCATGCATGCTTAAGTGTATACGAGTGATACGACAATCTCATAGTAACATGTGGGTGATCATCAGGTGCAGTTACAGCCCTGACATACTGTATCAAATCAGCAGCCTGCATCACTAACCATGAAACACAGTAATACATACATCTGCAACACAGTACTCTCAGTTTTAATAAGGTGTTAAAATATATAATACCATGATAAAATGCTAGTCCACAACCATGGTCACCTGGACGGGAGAGCCGAATGCACCTTCCAGCCAGATAAGGCAATGAATGCAGACACAACTGTCTATGTCTGAGCGAGGGGAGGCTGGTTGGGGAATCATCCCCAGGTACTGCAACAACAACTCTTTCCAGACCTGCAACTCAGGCAACATAGTGTCCTGCCTGTGTCCTGTGTTCTCCAGGGTAGGCAGTGGACGCCTGCGATTCTGGCCAGAGCACAAACGGTAAGGAAAAAATATTGTATCTTTTTCATATCACTATACTTTGCATTATGCTATGGTGTTATAAAGGGAAACGGTGAAAATTCATGATTTGGTACATACAAGTGTTGCTTAATTTTCTGCTAAGTCTGCAAGTCCATTGGAATTTCCTGTGTTCTTTATAACATAATATGCTCTGTTTCTCATTCAGATCATATTGCAAAACAGGCTGGGCCTTTCTAAACACAACCATTAATAATTTACAGGCCAGGTTGTTAGTATGGCACTTAATCAGGTGTGTCCTGTGTGACTTCCAGGAGGAACCAGTCATCACCTTCATACAAAAGCCTAAACTGCCCAGGCCTGATTGGGGAAAATCCTGAAACATCCACACAAAGTGAGACACTGATCTATGCTTAATCACAGATGGATCTTTCGAGCTGTGATTTCATTTAGCATATGCTATTTAAGCACACATTAGAAGCGTTAGCACTAGCCGCTACTGGGGCACTTGCTATCATCCTGCACCTGCGCTCTACGTTTCCATGGGAACCATTCATAACGTACCATTTTGCTAGCAGACTGATCTTACCGAGTCAAAGCATTTAACGTAGAACTGAACGTGCAAACACACACAAAAACAAATCGTTCATTACATTCGTTAATTTAAGCAACATGTTACATGTTGTATCACGTCCATGTTACACCTGTCATCTGCCTTTAACGTCTTCCGGGGGGTGATGTCAGAGAGGATGTCACTGCCAAACAGGTTTTTCGTTGTTTTATTTTGCAAAAGTAAAGAGTATGATGGAGCGAGAATGTTAACTAGTAAGTCATTTCATGGTTATCATTTCTGTATGCACAAATAGATTATCTTATCCCGATCTGACTTGTTATGGCATCTCGGAGGTAACCTGTCACTACCTCCTGACATACAGCTAAAATCATGCATAGCTATAATTACAAAACAACAGTAACAGTAACAGTAATAGTAACACATATAACACAGTGCAACTTATTCAAACTCTAACCACTGTCATTGTATATACGGTCGCCGCAATGTTTCCAGAATAAACAGTGTTTCGAGGGGGGAAAAATGACATTTACAGCGTCATTTGAAGTAAATATAAACAAGGGGGTTAGGGAAAGTTGCGCTGCGTAACCGCGCTTAATTAAAGGCTCGCGCGTGTAAAAGCGGAGTTACCTGGTTTTACCGTAGCGAACAATAAGGAAGTAGACTGCTGACCACACCGCCTACCTCACTCACAGGTGCTGCGTTTAGGGGAAGCTACAGTACAGTCACAAACACGCCGAGACACAAACAAAACCGACTAACATGAAGGTATAAGCAGCCACAGCAATGTTCATCCTGATACGTCCCCTATCCAAAGAAAAAACACGACGTGCTTCAGTGCTGTCAACAGTGACAGTCACACCGGAGTTCGTTTACACTTCCTGAAGCCGTTGTTTTGATCAAGACAGCCAAAGAAGCAACGAGGTCGCCAACTATTCTCTAAATAAACAATCTCCCCACGATTCTTTGCGGCAACATAGCTACACTGTACTTTCTTCAGAATTGCATACAGTTTCGAGTCCAAGCCAACAACAGGTGTGGTGCAGTAACAGTGGCTCATTGCACTTACCTTGGTGTAATAGACCATCCACAGCTCGTACAGTCGCTCCTTCGAAGCCATTCTCCAGCCGCCCCGCTATTTCAGCTCACTCGGGAACGAAATTAAAGCATTTAAGTTGCTATTAACCGCGTCTATACAAGCGAAGCAGCGGTGGAGATTCGCATACTCCTCAATGGAAGATTACTTGCTCTCCCGGTGCTCCCAAACTTACGCGGTTCCGATCACGCATGATTCGGTAACTGCCAAAGCCACGCGCATACGGCAGGATGTCAGGCAACAATGCGAGAAAGAGAGCGAGTGTAAGCCGACATTCCTGTCCGGAGAATCCACCCGTGCTGCAACAAAACGAAATGCTCACTTCCCACCCAGCACACACCTCCAAATCCAACCTTTCAGGTCTGGCGGTAGGGAGCGCTAGTGATAGGCTCGACGAGTCATTTTACTGAATCGATTCTTTAGAACACTGGCTCTCAAACTTTTTAGACCAAGTGGCACCCATTATCAAAGCAAAACCTCCAAGTGCCACTCGAGTCCCATCGCACGTTTTAGTGCTCACGACTCCTGCCTTCATGCCCTTGTTGCTGAGAATTCCACAGCCCACAAACCATTGTGATCTTGGTTCTTCCTCTGTCCAACTATAGAAACCCAAATTTAAACCTGTGATCGTACCATCTCATAGTGCTTTTTTGGAGCTGGTTAAAACTGTTATCTCTTACCTTATAACATCTTGGCAAATTCTAATTTTGTGAAGCATTTAGCATAAAGCAAATGTTATAAACTATAGGTGTCTGTGCAGCACACTTGGTAATTATATAAAGAATAAATTTTATAAAAACAACATTTTGAAAATTGTGAAACATGTCACATTACACAGTTATAGTACATTTTTCGAGGTCATCTGATGTATGGGTCCATTTTAGAGTCTTCTATATTCAAAGAGTTTTTCCTTTCCACTGTTCCTTTTGCCCTAGGTTTGCTCAATTTGGGATTGGCCTATTAAGATAATACAACATTGTAAAGCTGTTTTGAGACAATGTTCCGTTGAATAAAGCTCTATATGAATAAATTTGACTTTGATTTTATGTACCATCTCGTGCTCCTTCACATACCACCAGTGGTATAGGACATGAGAACCACCGCATTAGAACTAATGCTTCCAGTATTTACGAGTCAACTGAAGGGTTTCGATTTGTATATCATTGTGTTGTCCAAAACAGTGGAATATCAAAATTCATGGTGTTCTGTAAGTTCTATATCATAATTAAAATAATCACTGGAACTCTAGGTGTTCAAACGTCCAGTATTCAAATCCAACATATGATAATCTGCCAATTTTAGTCCTTTGAAAAAGACCCTTAAAAACTCTTCTACTTTTAGGTAGTTTTCCCTTTTAGAGATTGTAGAAGATGGCTAGTTACGCCTTTATGCCCTTTTCTAGTGCTTAGATAGAGGCCGTAACTAGAGCCTCTTTTCAATTCAATTCAGTACAGTTTTGCCCCATAAAACCTATGCTTTTGCTCCAATATTGTAATCACTTACAAATAGCATAATTACACCAATACATAAAATGTTTCATTCAATTCCTGCGTAGTCAGTTATTTTTTGTCACTTAGGCTACATAAATCATGTGTGCTTAATTTCTTCAGATAGACATTCTGAAGCATTCTGATCAGTAGGTTAGATCTGATTCAAAAGTTTACATGGCTCCCATGGTTGCCAAACAAGAGAGAGGGACAACCAATGTCTCCTGTGCCCCATCTAATACATGTGTGAACCACAATGTCTACTGTAACACTCAATTAAATTTTCACGCAATCAATTACTGCTAAGCTGAAAGAATGTACTATATATTTTGTCATCTCACACTGCTCACAGGTCTCTTTAATCAGATAGTTAAGTGCAGGATGGCCCGTGTCCTCTGCTTTTGCAGCCATGACTTTGCATTGTATGCACCATGTGGTTTGCATTGTCTTGTTGAAAAATGCATGGACATCCCTGGAAAAGATGTCATCTTAAAGGCAGCATATGTTACTCTACGATCTCAATGTACATATCGCCATTAACGCTGCTATCACAGAAATGTAAATGACCTTTGGTACTGATACAACCACATACCATGACAGACCCTGGCTTTTGGACATGTGGTAAATATAGAAATCCTTTTCAATATTTCTCTCAGAATCATTGTTTTTAAACATTTTCTCACACATTTCTTGACAAACTGGAGTTTGCTCCTCAAAATATCTTTGCTCCTCAGAGACTCTGCCTTTCAAGGATACTGATTTTGACCACATCATGATTGTCATCTGTTGACATCACCTATTTGAAATTACATAATGATAATATATGACTTTCTTTTAATTCATTACTATTTCCAAATTGCCACTGCCCTGACTGCTTTTTGGAACATGTTATAGGCCTGAAATGCAGGAATACATGTTTATTAATATACTATATAATATAATATGTTTATTTACTAATGCAATGAAGTTGACTAGACAAAACATGAAATACTTTAAGGTTTCTTATGTCTGCAATGCAATAAAACTCAAAGTGAATTTATGAAACATTATATGTTTTATATGCATTTTCCATAGTGTCCCAACAGTTTCTTATTTTGGGTTGAATGTAAATCATATTACATTCAGCCAGTATCTCATAGTTGCATCACAAACATTGACTCCTGTTTTTACCCATTTGTTTTTCAAAGGTTTTATTGTGCATTTTATTTTTTTCAAGGCATGTTGCTTTAACATTTCCATCATATTCGGTCATCTTACTTATTTGACATCATACTCAAACTTTTATAACCTTCCCCTTTTTATTTATATTCGCACCAGATTTTAGATACAGATGACTAAGGACAACATTGCTAATCAAACCAGAGAAAGCCAGTTCCACCACTCTGGTCTAACCTCTAGTTACACCTGTGGTTCTGCCTATTTTTCTTCTGCTCTAACAAAAACGTTCCAGTTATGCACCTACGTATCCTATTTTAGTTGTTATAAATGATGTCATAGCCAGGAACCTTTGATTCAATTTATTTTGAAAAGAGGTTCGTCAGAGTCATTTATAAGTGGCTTAGACAGAAAGATTAATTTGCAAATTGTTTATTATTGGAGCTATTTGTACACTCAGTGTATGATCTCTCATGTAATAGAAATTACTTATATAAGCTATCTGTACATCTGCACATTTAAAGCAGCTGATAGCATAATATGTTTATGTCTATATATTTATATGTCCATGACACCAACATATGTCACTATCTGATGATCTGCCACCTGAGCGGTGGATTCGTTAAGGTTGATTCCACGTTCAAAACCAAGCTCTATGTGACTCCTGTTACACTTTTTACCATGCAAAAAAAATGCAAATAAAAGTGGCAGAGCTTAATTTGAATCCCCCCCCCAACTTGAATGCGTGAAAGTCAGAATCACTGGGGAGCCACCTATTAAACAACCGCTGAGACTCACTCAAATCACTTTAAAACAAGGGAGGATGATACTTTATTTTGCTTTTAGTCATACACAAACACGTGTGAGGAACTAACTGAAACACAACATATTTTGTCAACTCAAATACAGTGTATTAAGTTTGGGTATCTTTGCAAATGATCCACTAGAGTTTTTTGTGTAGTTAATATTAATGTTCAGAAAGGTCATATATAAATTTGTTTCAGGCAAAGATATTATTTAGAAAATCAACATTTAATTTTCCAAACTTTCCTGAATACTACAATATCGAATTTCTCTTCATTTAATCATGTTTTGTTTTTTTTTTTTTCTCTAACTAAAATGAACATTTTCAATTTGCTTGGGTCGAGTGTAACATGGTCACACAATTGAGAAAAAATATATTTACTGCGTAACTAAAGGAGATGGGATGAATTTCATTGGCTGTCTCTCACTGCCTTTTTGTAAATTTACATGTACAAAGTTTAGCACACACCCTGTTGTAGGGCAACTGAGAACAGCAGTCGAAAGTTAAAGGCTTTGCTCAAGGGCTCAGAGGAGCAGCTTGGCAGAGTGCTCTTAATTCATAAAATTAGGTTTAAAAAGAGAAGTCCTACCCATTAAGTGAGAACTGACAGTGTACTTAGCATAAGAAAATCATATTTAATAATGTTTTTTCTTTTTTTTTCTTTTTTTTCATTTGCTTAGACTGAACACTGTAAGGTCTTATCAGCTATAAGTTACTTTGGACTAGAAATGTTCACTGCCAATGTTACGGAGCACAATTCTCCATCCCAAATGGATGTTAAATAATTTGCTCAACAGCCTCAATTTGCTCAGGTCAGTAGTCTAGAAAACAAGATTTTTGTTTTTGGTACTGTTGGTATATGCATCTCTAAACAATTACCTATATTACAAATAGATATTCTATATTGCATTAATAATCTATATGACATTAAAGCTAATGTTGCTGAGTAGTTAGTGTTTAGGCTATGAGGATCAGTCTTTTTGTGTGTGTGTGTGTGTGTGTGTGTGTGTGTGTGTGTGTGTGTGTGTGTGTGTGTGTGTGTGTGTGTGTGTG
>JAUZST010006644.1:0-14702 GCA_034779995.1 Parotocinclus haroldoi
AGAGCAAGAGGTAAAACAATCATTGTTTAAATATTCATAATTTGTGAGCAGTGTGTGTGTGTGTGTGTGTGTGTGTGTACCTTACCAGCCACATTCTTGCTTGTTTGTTAGCAAACGATTGGACCAGAGACTTTTTGTGCGAGTTATTCATGTTTTTGTGAATGACTTTCTGCTGCTTATTTGTAACAAGCTGTAAATGCAATTTGAAAGTATCTGTGCCTGTGCTATTGTAAGTAGTACTTCTTTGTTTGTCCACCTCTCTCTCTCTAACCTATTTCTATATAAACTGGTTCACATTCATTCATCTGCCTGATCTTCTGTGTTGTTTGCACTACTGTTTATCAGTGCATTGTTGGTTTTCAAAAAAATAAATGGTCATGTCATACCTTCCTCTTAATTGTCACGGCTTTCCTCTAGACAAGTTTGTAACAGTACATTCCATATAATTCTATAATTAGGGATGTTGTGTAGATGGTAGTGCTTCACACTTATTTTCGCCAGTATCTCTGATGCATTTATCTATTAATTGCACACAGTTTTCTTGTGCAATTATATTTCCATTACAGTCACCAAGGCACTAGAGTAACGTCCATTTCAATCAATTCACAGAACCCAATGCAGTTGTTAAACAGCACAAATTTGATCCTCTGTAAACTCAAACGGTAAGGGTGTTGTTCAGACTGCAGTCAAAAGTGGCACGAATGCCAACCTTTTACACATATATGTCAGCTTTGTCTATGCCATTCAAGTAGAAGTTAGCAAAATCACAAGAAATCACTGTTTTCTTCTGAACCAAAATGAATGTAACTATTGTCGCCATTCAACTTTGTTAGTTTGTACTACTAATTAAAAGATTTAATGAGTCAATCAGTAAATCATTACAACCATTACCACTTGAAGCTTATAATATTACATTGTGTGCTCAGAAACCATTAGACGAGCAACAGCATTAGATACTGACCAGCTGCATGTATTTGCATTGTGGGTAGAAACTCTGCTTTCAAGAGCTTCGAGGCAACACCTTAAACACTCCATCATCCTGCCAGGTAAGCACTTGGTTTGGATAAGTGAGCAGCCCCTTTAGAGTAACCATTATAAACTTGCTCAGGTACAACCAGTCACATTCCAAACAATTACAAACCTGGTCAACGGGCCCCGGCTTTCCATGACATGCAGCAGATAGGATTTCTTCAAAAATCAGCTGATTCTTGGGATTTCCTCTACTAGCAGTGCATGGTAACACAACATTTCACCGCTAAAACGTTTTTTTGAAAAGCACTTTGGTTGTGAGGAACGACTTTGGAAAAAGTGCAAAAAAGATTACAGAAACTATAACTTTCGGTTAAAGTTTGTGGCACCACCCCCATCATGCCTAGAACTATCAATTCAAATCGGACGCCTGAGTCTCTGACAGATAACCTTGAAGGATTTGCAAAACTTTATGGATGAGATGGTTCAAATCATGCACCGAAACACCCAAAGTCCCGATGAAGCCCTCTGCTAGATAGTTGAGGATGGTTAAGCGGGTGGTTAAAATACCAGCATGACCAATAAACAAACAATGTGTTGCTTTAAGTATAGGAAGGTAAATGGCCTTGGGAGGCCAAGTCAGAGCCTTAGCCTAAATTCAATCTAATTAAAAATGGTTTGTCTTGAAGACAGCAATCCACAAAATCTAAAATCTAAACACATTATTCCACCGAATTATTCCACAGTCAAGGTCTAAATCAAACATGGCAAACCAATTCTCTATGTTCTTTCTTTAAGAAAGCTGATTACCTTACTTGTTGGAAGCAGAAATATAAATATTAATATAAATATATCACATTGAGAGGGATCGGTACAACCCATTCTACTGACACTATTTGTCTATGGAGAATCTGGAAATATATGCTTTAAATTGTGATTGTGTTACAAGTGAGTGTTGCTGAAATAGCAGAGCTCAATAATAAGACTGGGTGTCCTCAATGATTTGTCCATATAGTGTATTTTTAACGGGTTTTCATTTCAGGATGTGCTGCTGTGATTTCTATAAGCACTACATCCTAGTAGAAATAAATGCAGTATAGACAGCTTGGTAAGAATGCATTTTTATAAAACGTCAGTAAGACAACATATGCCTCAAACTTAAAACAAGAACGGTCTTTCCACTTACTTTGGAACCACAGACAAAACAAGAGACAAGAGACAAAACAATGACATGACAGTAATTTACATTTCCAGCATTTAGCAGATGCCCTTATCGACTTAAAACTCATATTGTCTTACAATCCAAGCAATAATGGGTTAAGTGCCTTGCTCAGGGACCCAACTTTGGCAACTTGACAGAGGTGGGATTTGAACCCTGGAACTTCTGGTCCAGTGTCAAGTACCTTAACCGCTAGGCTACCACAGTCCACAGAAATAACCCTAAATATTAAGCCTTGCTACATACAAACTTAGAGAACTTAGTCCAGGTTTGAACCTGAGAACCTTAACTTGCCAGACAATTGTGATAACCACTAAGCTACAGAACCATGCAATGAAGATGACGCCAGCTCATACCATGGAACCAGATGAAAACTAGGTCATGCTCACTAACCTGAAAGTGCAGAATTATGGTCCATATTAATCCCAATGTCAGTTTTGGGTTTCCGTCTGTGATGTCGTCATTTCTGATGTTCACCAGTTTTACCTGCGCCAAGACAATACATCAGAAAATGGTGAAGCTTTTGCCATAATAACAATTTTGTACTGACCTCTTCAAAAACTAGCAATCATAATATTTGACTGGCATGTTGTTCTTTCAGTCAAAGCTAATGCTACGCAATTCACTCTGCAAACATATTTTAGGCCATGGATGCATTTTGCAGTATTTCCAGTGATAAAGTAATATTTAATGACAGATCTTACAGTTAATCCTCCTAGAAGTTATGCCTGCTAAAGGTAGGAGACTAATACCTGCAGAAATGCTTCTGATGAACTTATGTAACTAACAAAAGCATCGTAAACCACACAGCATCGTGGTTTAATCCCAAGATAAATGACTTTATATTGTAGTTGCACTTCACACTGGGATATGAATTGGTAAGCATAACAAGGATACACATGTGAAAGTAAACCATTATATTTTGGGTCTTAGTAAGAAAACCCGTTGACTTTCTAGCAAACACAAGCATATTAACAAACTCAAGAGTTAATACTGAACAAGGTAGCCAACATAATCGAATCGAACTCTGAACATCATGGAGATATCACATGCATTCTATTTATGACAAATAATCACGTCATGACATTTCTTGCATCTTACATTTACATTTATGTCATTAAGCAGACGCCCTTATCCAGAGCCACTTATAATTTATACAGTCTTACAATGCCAGCAATTATGGGTTAAGGGCCTGGCCCAGGGACCCAACTGTGGTAGAGGTGGGATTTTGAACTCTGGACCTTCTGGACCTTCTGGACCTTCTGGTCCATAGTCCAGTACTACAGTCTACCCACACTACAATCTCTATAATGGAACCTAGAGATATTTGAGATTTAGGATGTTTAAAAACTGATCTTAGTACAGTGAGCTTGTTTGTTTACTATGACATTCAATGTAAGATAGCACTTAGTTATTTATATTTTGAGTTTAGATTGCAGGGGGCTACATTTTTTTCTGTTTAAGAACATGTACATGTTTTTTTCTGTCCTGTGCAGTTTTTTCCTACGCTGTTTCACAGTATTCATTCTTAACTTGAATGAAACCAAAGTTAATACATTAAAGCAGTCTAGAACAGTAGAAATCAAGAAGGACGTGTAATTAGTTCATAATGTCATTACCAATATTTTAATGTGTATTATAACGCAAAACTTTATTATATCAGGTCATTACATTAATGGATACCCCCAAGCACAGGGGCTTCAACAGACCCTTTGTTGCTGTGCTCCACTGAAAATCACAGCAGTAGTAAGTCAGATTTTTTCTTGGGTCATTGAGCAGAACTAGAGGGCATTATATGCAACTTCACTACAGACACTACGATTCCCATAATGCCCCAGCATTAGCCAGTTTCTTTTTTTCCACATGAAATAATAGACAGAATTAAAAAAAAGAAAGTTATCCACCCTGAAGACAATTTAATGATAGCTCATAGCTATACAATTTGGCTAGCTATTCATAAACGTATAACTTTACTAATATTATACACTGCTCAAAAAAATAAAGGGAACACAATGTAACTCCATTTTTTTGAGCAGCATATATTAAACCATTACAGCAAAAACATCTGTTACATTATACTTATAAATGATTGCAGTTATATATATACATTGTACATCACATATATAATGCATACACAATATACATTATAATATAATTATATATGAAAAATATTTTGTGTTAATTTCTCATCCATTAAGTAATTAATTTTACTGTTTAACAGGCTTATTTTAATGCACAGTTGTGCCCCTATTGCTGATTGGCAGGATTGGCTGATTGCCCCAGGACAACAAGTTGTCTAGAACCCCCCTGCCCCGACAACAACAAACGTCCTCTGCAGCTGTAAAGACGCATTCAGTTAATAAACAGAAGGGGGCACTAGAGGACAAGATACCATGCTCAAAACAAAATGGTATTCCCCAGCTATGGGTCTTTTGGGAAATTCTGTTTACCCTTGTGCAGGTTTCTTTGTTACTGATGAATGTGTAGCACAGTTTGTGTCTGTCAGCTGTGGTGAACCACAACAATAAATGTGACAATCACTGGAAACTGGAAATAAATCACCGGCCGATGATATACAGCAGTGTGCAAAAGTCTTAGGCATTTTATATTTTTAGTTGATGTTCTGATAATTCTTTATTGAAGTCTTAGTGGTCGCTGAGCTTATTTGCGCTGTAATTCTAAAATTACAGATAATTTTTTAAATGTTTTAATTACAGACAGGTAGTCTATCTGTTTCTCTACATGCTCCCTTCCTCCACAAGACCAGTGCAGGTCAGGTAATGTTTGGGTGACACTGATGTGATGGTCTTGAGTTAGTGCGTATTGAGCTGATATAATTGATTCAGACACAGCCGTGCTGGTGGAGTTTTAAAACACTCACTCATTGTCCTCTTTATTACAGACGTTAACCTGTAGATGTAACCACACTGTAGATGTAAAGTCAGAAAAAGTCAATCATCTGTTGTTGCATAGTTTGTATAAGTCCACTTTTAATCCTTCACCCAGTGCTCACAGGATGCGGCCTATGCTATGTTTGTGGCTGAACGTTTTTGACTGAGGGACTGTTTTAAGTCCAGTAGTCCAGCACAATACACAACAACAAACCACCAACAAGACATCAGTGTCCCTGCAGTGCTGAGAATGATCGATCACTCAAATAGAACCTGATATTTGGTGGTCCGTTTAGGGTCCTAACCATTTGCCCAGGGAAAAAATGTTCTCTGAAATATCATAATAAAACTGTAAGTTGACAGTTTTAATGTGAACTTTCACAGTTTGACTATAAAGTTCACAGTTTTACTATAAACGTTTAATGGTAATCTGGCCACTTCATGATTCCACTGTCAAATTTTATAGTATAATTGTAAACTTGGTTGACTCTGAACTGACCGTGAATTATTTCACAGTTCTACCATGGATTTTGGTGGTAATTTGGGCAGTTGACAGTTCAAAGTTGACAGTACATTTTTACCAAAGGTAGTATGCAGAGAAACAGATGTAATTGTAGAACTACAAAAGTGCACATACCCCAAAACACATAATTACAGAAGAAGTAGAATATAAACTGAAAAGTATAGAATGTCGAATTGTATTTACACAGTTTTACATGTTGTCTTAAAAAAAAAATATATATATATATATTTTTTTTTTTTTTTTTTTTTATTTATTTTTTTAATTGCTACATTTGAGATTTCAAGTAATTCATGGGGAAGTAACATAAAGGTGTGATTGGTCTTACCTGCCGCTTTTTTAAGTAGTCCAGTGCTATCTGTACATTCTGCAGTCTGTGGAAGCGCATGCGGCCTTTCTCCCGAGGCTGCAAGAGGAAGACGAGGGAGAACAGGTAAGTCCATATCACGCTCTGACAGCCATACTTATAACATCACACAGTCCCCCAGCAGCAGTGCTTTTCTGTCCTACAGCTTACTGCAGTGAAGGGAAGTACACCGACTCGTATGTCACCAAAGGGTCACTTTCATCCAGGACATCAGTGAAAGACTTGTGGGTGAGTAGAGCAGGTAAGATACTGCAAGTGACTAAAAACAGAGCTGGTCAAGCTGGAAAGTCTGAGACTAACATCAAGTTGTGGGCTGACAGGGACCAGCCACAAGCAGAGCTAATGGTGCATATCAGGACTGTAAAATGAGGCAGTGAGGCAATCAGACAATAAGAACCAAGTGTACTTTATAAATAAAACTATGATGTTTCTATTAGTAATACTTACCTTTACTGAGCAGAACTGAGTCTGATCTACCGGAAAAGCATGCTTCTGATACCAATAGGCAATAAACCTAGATAACATATAACCTTTTATAGAGTGGGGGTACCCCTGGTCTGGTCACATCACCCAGCCCCAGGTCCCACTGTGAGAGCTTCAGTATCCTCTGATGATGGGACATCTGGGAAATGCGTCAAATCTACAATACATTACTGGGCAAAAGTTTTTGGCCACCACTAGATTAGATACATGATTGTTTTTGCAGTGGTGTAATGACCATATATAATTTGTTCTTTCTATTTATGTTCAGCAGAATATAACCAACAATACAGGAAAACTGCCTGCAGTATTTAAAAAAAACAGAAAAGGCAGACTAGAGTGGAAAGTATGTAGTGTGTCCTCCAATTACAATTGAGCAATAGTAGTTATTGGTAGCTTCATCGAGATGCCAAGATAATCCTTCTAGAGTCAAAGAATCTTGAACCACTTTATTGCAAGGGAATCAGGGTGAAAAGTCGAAGATGTTCTAAAGTTCACAAAGTGGAAAATAAAGATCAGTGTAAAAGAGTATAATGTGTTGATGTATCAAAATCCAGACAACAATATCTTCTATATGGTCATTATATCATTATTATATTATCATGTCCTGAAACAATGATAAATCTAATGGTGACCTAAAAGTTTTGCACAGTACTGTACGAAGTACAACCCCAATTTCTAGGATTCCACCAGTTGGACGTATACTCTTGACCCCACGAGACCCGCAACTCTATTACGGTGTCGAAAACCACTTGAACTTGACAACAGTGGCAGAAGTTGAACTTCAAAACACATTTAATATCTCAGTCAACGCTAAACCACCCTGGTTCATATCCCACCCCTGGTGAGGTCAGGCACTGTTGTCTAATCTATATGGCCCAGGTTGCGCTTTAGATGTGCTCCAGGTGTGTTTCTCAGACATTCTACCTCATCAGATGGAGATCTTATGTATCAGAAATCCTCATGGTGGGGGCTGGGACAGGCATATCATGTAACATTGACAAGTGGTGATCCCACATTGCAACACTGGCAAATATAATGTCATCAAATAAAGCAATCTTGCAAATGAAATGTGCAAACCAAAGCGAATTTAAAGGTGCGCTTGGCTAAATGGAACCTTTTTCAGTTTGCAGGTAAGCTACAAAAAACAATGAAATGATTTGCACTTCATCACATGGCCTCTCAGTAACAAACGTGCTGTGCCTGGTGGAGTTTATAGTCAAGTGGATGGCCAGGATGTAAGGACAATGAGGTGTTTTTAGGTGCCTTTTCTCAGGCGCATAGCACATGTTGAGAATGTGCAAGAATGAGCAAGAATGTTTCATCATGTTGTCTAGATGTCCAAGCTACGAAACATTTTAGTCAGTGCACCTTTAAATGAATTGATCTGTTCCTCGTGACAAATCCTTCTGATGTATTTGCATGGCATAATACTACATATCCATCACTAATTTCACTATCAGAATGATGCATTGTTCCAGATTCATAAAATGGAAAAGAAGGAGTGGTAAGAAACCATCAAGCTGCTTTTTCAGAACATTTTACAGTACTTTTTTGTGAATGAATGGTGAATAATAAGTAGATATACAGGTATGTGTCACATAACATCCCTTTTGGCCAAGGTACAATCGCATATATATCCTTATGTTCGATAAGGTTATTATTAGAGGTGCAACAATATATTGTGACATTGCATTGCGATGCAAAAATGTTACGATGTGCATTGTGGAAATATCGTACACGTTCTGTTTATGAACTCGAATCCAATTGCATTCATATGTAATATATGGCATGTTTGCTGTTCTACAATGGAAACTAAAGATATTTAAAATTAAGTTTAAAGGCTAGGCTTAGCGCAGTGAGCTTGTTTGTTTACGGTGGTTCTCAGTTTAAGACATCACTAGGTTATATTTCTAGTTATTTAATTTAATAAGGACTTTTGATTTTTTTTTAATATACAAGAAAATGTTTTCCAAAAGTAGTAATGCCTGATATTAGAGATGCCGTTCTCTGATTTTTGAAACACAACATTCTGATCTTAATTTTGTATTTTTTTTTAAAGTGTGACAGTCCATTTTCTATTTTAGCCATCTGAGATTTATAAATAACAGCGTAGAGATCAAGTTTGTTCCTCTTTTCTCCCAGGAGAGCTGGTCTTAGCTTGATCAAATTTACATCAATGTGATTGGCACAGAATCTTTAAAATGACACTGATCAGCTGGTCGTGGCCAATCACAGGCCAATGACAACAGGCCAAATTTAGTTTAGAACATCTCTACATAATACATAGGTGGCTGATATGTTAGTCGCCAATATAAAAAATATTTTCAGTTATCGTCATCGATCTGATATTAGCATTTTATCTGATATTACAGCCATTAGTTATTATATATGGATTCATTTATTATATATTTATATGATGATTTCTGTGGTTATCTTTCGACTGTTATTCATCAAGTAACATACCTGTTGTTGCTAAATGTATAATTATACCGTATATACAGTTATATTCTTTCTTAGGGCTTCTCAGTAATAAACTTTCTTATGCACTTAATTGTTCTTTTTGCTGCCTGTACCAATACTACAAAAAGTCTCTTCCTTTTTTAAAGCAAGGTGAGAAACTAAAATGGAACGAAACCATTTTTCCTTGCTTACATTAATCGTAATGTGATTTACCTGTTTTAATTGCTATGTAAAATAAACTACTAATACAGATTTGAACATGATTATACTGTGAACTTATTGTAAATTCAGGTAAACTTTTCCATGTTTAATATCAGTATCAGTCACAACAATGTGCCAATAATATTTGGAGGGAAAATAACTAGGGTGTACTGTTCCACTTTGCTCATGGTTCGAGTCCACGATTTGATTTTCTCATTGTTATCATTATTATTATCATCTATTATTATCATATCAGCCTAAGATATTAATTTATTTTGAAAGTAATGTCAATGTAACAGTACCATCTCTAGGTACAAAGCGGTAATACAGCAGCTAATAACACCATCATGGAGGTAAGGAGAAAAAAAAACGTATATTATATCCGAATACTAAGATTAAAAACCAAATACCAACTCAATGAACCAATATCCAAATACTCGAATATTCGGATCCAGCCCAGGCACACAACTTTACATGAATTTAACCACCTTAAATATTAATAAAAACAATATGTGGCTGCCAATATTATAAAATAAATTAGTATATGTGAAAGATCTCTTCTATTTATTTATTTAATCAATACCCAGGACAGTACAGTACCCCATATAGCACTGCCATGTAAAGTATATAGTATGATGTTCAGACAATGCCCAAATAGCTTAATGAGACATTTACAGAACATATGGTCGATGTTAAGTGGTGCATACCTGCATAAACGCATATTTGTTGCTGTTGGATACAAGAAGCCACACAGTGTAGAACTAAAGACTATGATTTAATTCCACAGCACTGCTGACTGAAAATGTCTCTAAGACTCGACTGTACCAAGTATATAACTAAATATGTAAATATTTGTATTCAATATAAATAGAGATCAATGAAGTGCAAGGAATTCTAATCGGGTCTTTAGTTCACACGCCTTTTGAAAAAGAAAAAAAATAGAGGCCAAGCTCGCATTCTGAAGCACTTCATGGCAACCCCATCAATGCTACCCATATTAAACAGCCTAGGGTCTTTGCATATTCCTGAATTAAACAGTCTAAAAATCAACATTTCCTCAGTCCACCATCTGGAAGGCACATTTTCAAGGTGTAGGCACTCTGGTTAATGCTCACTGCACACATGGGTGGTGTTATGAAGGGGGAGGAGGTCACAAGACCTAACCTACCCCCTTATCCTCATCATCCTCATCCTGAACACGCCCATGCCGCTCAACCAAGCATGCTTCAGCTGCACTCACCAACCGTAATGTCTTCAGAAAATCGCGCTCCCTTGGCTTAACAACGGGAACGCAAGCGAGAACAATAGACAGAGAAAGGCAGACGTAGAGGGGGATGCAGATACAGGAGGAAATGATGTGATAAACAGAGACATGGAAAGAAAGGAAAGGGAGGAAAGAGAGGAAGAAGATAAACACAGAGTAAACAAAAAGGGGGAAACAAATGTTCTCAGACAAGGCCATCATTGTTCAATTTGGTGGCACTGCCCCTTGTTTGCTCCTTATTTGATTTATCTTGAATAAACCGTGCTATCGTTTATTACATCAAGCGCTGATATAAATACAATTATTGCAGCGCTCGTGCCAATTAGTATTACTGCAGTGGACATGAACCTAACTAGGCTAAAACATGAAAGAATAACATGCATCCATATCGTCATGTACAATTAATTAGTCTCGCTGTGCCAGACGTGATCTCATAACAATATGCACAGATTTTAAAAACCTGACTAAACAGAGCATAAAGGATGAGTGAACAAAAATGTGGAGGATGAAAACAAGCTCACATAAGCCAATAGACAAACATAAAGGGAAGGTAATTAAAAACTGGGTTTGTCCCAATCTGTATTCCACTGTGAGAACAACATGTGAAGTCGGTGTATTAAAAATGACATTATTGCACTCTACATTCACTGGCCACTTCATTGGATGCACTTTGCCAGTACCAGGCTGGACCCTGCCATGGAATAGATTCAACAAGGTCCTGAACGTTTCTTCAAAGATTGTGGTCCATATTGACATGACAGCTATACACAATATTCCACAGTTGTGGTAAATCTGTCGGCTTCACGTCAATGATGCAATGCTCCTGTACTCCCACATCCCAGTGGGGTTTAACTGGATTAAGATCTAGTGACTCTGAAAGTGGCTTGAGTACACTTGAGTCATTTCATTTGATGCACAACAGGATTAAGGGCCCAGCGGAATTCGAGACGCATCTTTCCAAACAACGTCTTTCCAATTTTCTAAGCTGACAGGAATGGCAGCCGGTGTGGTCTTCTGATGCTGTAGCCCATCCGCTTGCATGTCAGCTGACATTTGGACTAGAAGCTATTCTGATTTGGTTGACGTGTTTAGAGACTTGTTTGTGTAACTTACTTGTGTTTGTATGTGTGACTTGTGCCTCTTATTCATAACAAACTGCATAGGGTTTTGAAAGTGTATATGCCTGTACTCCTTTAACCACATTTACTTGATGAGTCCCTTTTTCATCTGGCTGATATTTCGTGTTGTTCCGGTCCATCATGCCATCCTCTTAAGTGTTACAGCTTTCCCATAGGTAGGGTCGTAACAGTACATTACTGTATTTTCTATAATTAATGCGAATTTCCATAAACAAAAAATGTGCTGGCATTATGAAAAGCTGTATAGATGGCAGCGTTCCAGCGATAGCTCTTTTGTTTCTCCCTTTATATTTCCATGTGACTATGGCAATCAACGCCCATTTCGGTGCATACCTGTATTTGCATTTTGGAAAATTTGTAAATGAACTGACATAATAAGACAGCTTTAGAAAATAATTTTCTAAATGAAGAAAAATGATTTTCCAACATTTAGCAGGCAACTTCATCATCAAGTGATGCACAACTGACACAGTCTTACAAACTACAATTTATGGTTTAAGATCCTTTCATAATTAGCCAAAAGTTTGACACCCTAACCTTTTAAACACAGATCACGTCTGGCCCTGTGAGACCACTGATTAACAAAGAGCAGTTTGACATATCCAAGACAGAAAACACCCAATATCCAATAACACTCATCCTACCCCTGTTAATACAGCTAACATTGACCATGGAACACAGAATATTCAGCATTTTCACATCACAATGTACCTACAGTGCAGATACTTTTATACTATACAATTAAGTAGAGTTAAAACACAGGGCTATACATTCTCTAATAAACATGTTAGAATCATATGCCGTGTGTAAATGAATTAGTTTTGCACATTGCAATGCGCTGTTAGATGCACCACAGCTAAATACAGTCATGGCCGAAATTGTGGCAACCTTTCATCAATGTTTCTCTTCCGTCCCCATCCAGGGAGACTAGCTACAGTGCCATGGGCTGTAAACTTCTTGATTATGCTTCACACTGTGGACAAAGGAAAATCAAGATCTCTGGAGATGGACTTTTAACCATGGGATTGTTGATATTTGTCCACAATTTTGTTCTTTCTGTTCTCCATGCTTAGTGTGGCACACACAGACACACATTGCAAATATTAAGTAATTAATAAAGTAAACGTCTCTCCTTTTTATCTGGTTTTAGGGCAGATTTGTATATGGCCCACACCTGTTACTTGCCTAAAACAAAGGTATTTACCCACAAACATTTTGTCAGGTCCATTTTTGGAGTTTTTAAACATGTGTAATTGCAATAGATTTCTGGAATAAATACTTCGGTGTTCTGGAAGAATTTCAGGGGTGCCAACAATTTCGGCCATGACCGTAGAACAATCACACTCACACATGAAGCACATTGCATTTTAAGGATGTAGCACATTAGGGAAATTAATTGTTTTAGCTCTAGCATTTCAGCTTTTCACTTTCAATGTGGACTGATGTGGCATTCAAAGCTACTCTTCTAGCCCTTAGTGCATTGTGAGGTTACCAAAAGAAAGTGCAACTACCATTAAAAGTTTACTCAGTGTATTCTGGACCTCTACAACACCACTCCCACGTGTTCTACAGAGCAAACGCAGATGTGTAAGAGGAGAATCCTACTCACCAATTTGTCACCAGACAGAACCTCCAGTAAGGAGATCAGGTTATGTCCATCTCGCAAATCCTCATATAGGTCGTTTACGTGCTTTCGTACCTGAGCACACGGAAAATTATACAGGCGATTTTAATCGAATAAAGTTAATGCCAGGTTAAATCCATGTTTGATATATTCTAGAATGCAAACAAGCAGAATCGATAGCTCTGAAGTAAATGCATGCTCCTCTGAACAGCAGATCTTCACATCCTGGGTTTTGCTTTTTTTGAAACATGCAATGGACTAGCACCATGTCCGTGATGTACCTTTTTCTGTGCCCAGTGAATTATGGGCTAAGCTTTCAGAAAAAAAAAACCCACATCATGATAAGCCCAGGAAGTGATGTTTGTAATATAGATGCTCAAGTGGTTCATATGGAAAAGCAGTTCCTGAGGACCTGGATTAAAATCTAGACTGCAGGCTTGCATTAACAGAAAGTTACAGTTACAGAAAGCTCTGGACCTCCCTGTCAAAATGAAGTCACTTATAGTCACATTAATAACGTGTATGTGTGACAAAATGTGAGAAAAGGTTCGGTTCACCATCTGATGAAATGAAACATAAATTAATTGAAAGACAATGAAATTACAGTATTTTAGGCATTAATACAACAATGTATCCGAAAATAGAAAACAGACGAGTTTTGAGGAGAGATTTGAAAACAGAAAGAGAAGATCACATAGACGCGGGTAGAGTATTCCAGAGGGAAGGAGCTGCAATGGAAAATGCCCTACGACCCATGGAAGATCATGCAGAAGAAGAGAGAGAGAGCTTTAAAGGCTAGCAGCAATATTTTATATGTGATTCTTTTAACCCCTAGTAACCAATAAAGCTCATGTAAAATGTAAGTGAATCTACTGCAGGTGTCTAACAGCAGAATTCTGAAGTTGCTGTTCAGTCGAAGATCAGCACATATACATATAAGATATATATATATATATATATCCATTCTGTCAGACTGCTACTTCATTAGACTATGCCCTTCAGTCACTACAGACAAGGAACAAAATTTCCTAATAACTGTTTATGCAAATATATTGATTTAAGTTTTAATATACTTAGAAGAGTTTTCTACTATTACTATTCTACCAACAGAAGAAAATCTGTGACAAAAGTCTAGTGTCCCTATGTAATTTTCGCTACTTGACTAGTGATTATAAATTTGGATTAATATCATCAGCCAGAATGTAAAGGGAGAGTTATACAGCATCAGCATTATTGTTGGGTAAAGAGCTGGACTTAACAAAAACGTGAATGAATCAGCTGTCACTACTTAATGTCAGCAAGAGAGGGACAGACCGAATATTAATTAATTCCAAAAACGTTTTCAAACCATATCTGTACCTGGCCTCAAACTATGGATAAGTAGTGATAAAATGAATTATCTAGAGATGCACAGTTTGCAATTTTCTTGCCTGATTTCAATTTAAAATTGTTTAATACATGATCGGTCGATTTTGATTTTATTAGAATTATAAATACAGAAGCATTTGATAAATAGTATTATAACAGATGACAGCATTTGGAGCGTAACTGGCCACACACACATA
>JAUZST010006645.1:0-14701 GCA_034779995.1 Parotocinclus haroldoi
CATGTGAGGATATAACCTCACCAGGAGAGCAAAAGAGGACCAAGCACTGAACCTTTTAGTTCTATTACGAATAAAATATTGACATTTGCCATCTCCACATTATTGCATTCAGTTTTTATGCCCATATTTGTTTAGTGCCAACTTTTTTGGAATCCGCTTTGTATTTGTGGGCTTTCTTGTGCATCATTTTTAGGAGAGGTTTTGTGAGCAGTATTACTAGTTTTGATGTAACCGGTGTCTGTTTTTGAATGTCCTTTGATGCTAAAGAGCATGAATGATAAAGATCACAATGTTAAATAAACAAACAAGCATGCAAGAGCCATGTGGAAGGATGGCTGAGGGCTGTTTTATGAATCTTGGGATTAAAAGTGGTGTGGCATTAGAAGAGAGAGAGTGTGGCCATGGTTTTCTTTTGGAAAATCTGACACCCAAAACAAAACATTTAGCAATAAAGTTTAATGCTCAGGAGTTGTAACCTGGAGGAGGCAGCATTAGCAGGCTTTTTTCATTTTAAGTTTAAGCATGTTAAACAATATTAAGACCGCCAAAAAATGTATAATGTGGTGAAACAGTAGCGTAACATGTTTAGAGTAGGTACAGATGTGGATGTCAGACTATTTGTTTTATTGTAATATTTTATCCAGGTAGAGGAAATCCTTATGGAATCATGCTATTAAGGGAAATATTATAAAAGCACATTGTAATTTGCATTTTTTAAAAGAAATCCCAGCACAAGTTTTAAAAATGCAAATGCATTTAGCTGCTTACAGACATTAATGACCTGTTGGAAATAATACATGGCCCCATGAACAGTCAATTAAAGCAGTGGAAAGGGTTATGTAACTCCTTCAAGAACGAAATCAAACTGTTAGATCCACCTGGGTGGGGCAAAAGATGTTCATTGTTCTCAGTCAGCTGTGTCTAAATGTGGTGTAAATAAAATGGAAAGGTTATAAAAGGATAGACCAAAGAAGATGTCAAAGAGTCAAGATAGAAAATGCAATAAGCTTTAAATAGAAAATGCACAAGCAGAAATGTGTGTAAACAGTAATCAGTTTGTGCAAGAAAATTGGTTGAATGAAAAGGAAAAAGCCAAACAGAAACCAACACTGTCACCTAAACAGGAAAAAAATAGGATAAAAAGAAGTAATCATGGAGTGTTACTGAATGGAAATAACAAATATTCAGTAATGAATAACAGATCTGAATTGGCCAAGGAGACCTTTGTCTGGTGCCATTTTATTAAAACATATAAAGCCAAGAGTCAACTGTATCCCCTCATTATGTGGTGGGGCTGAATGTCAGGCATATTGCCTCAAGTCAAGTGGCACAGTAGCACAAGCGGCTAACACGGTTGCCATGCAGCTGTAGTGATCCCTGGTTCAGTTCCGACCTTGGACTCTCCTGTGTGGAGTTTGCATGTGTCTGTTTGGGTTAACTCCAGGTGCTTTGGGTTTCTCCCACATTCCATGGTCATGTGTTAAAATAATTGGTCCAATTGTAATGTGCTTGACTAGTATCATTACCAGCATGCTGCTGTAATTAATAGCCATTGGTGCTGATGTGACAAGTAAATAAATAAACATTAACTTAACAGTCAATGCACAGATGCATATTTACAGTTACAACTTGATCACCATCAATGAAATCAGTAATTCAGTAATCAGTAATTCATCAGTAATTTTTTGCCAGGGGTTGTGCTTTTAGATACTGTATACATTTGCTGTTTTTGTATCTGCTGTTTTAAGGTTGTGAATTTGTGTATTATTTTTCATGTTATATTGATTGCAAATGCTGACAGCTGTTGAAGTAACTACGTTCTCTACAGGTAGCAACTTAATTCATTTAATAAGGTTAATAAAGTTATGTATGCCATTTAAAAAAAAACATTAAAATTCCTGTATTGTGATATATACTATTATTATTGTTTAGCATAGGGGATTCTTATGCCCCTAGTCTTTAATATGCCTTAATTTTTGTAATAAAATACACAAGATACAATTATTTAATAGGTTTTCCAAGCTTTTAAAGAACACTGAATAGTAGTGAGTAGTACTATATAATTATTTTTAATAATTAGTACATTCTTGTGGATTGTTTAACTACCATATTACTAGTTCCAAGGATTGTTAGATGTGATCTGGGACCAGTTGTGAATTGTCATACCACACAGCCAGTATGTCAAACATATGTGAACATGCTCTGCAAGAACAACAATTATAGGACTCGGTAGATACTGCTTAGTTGCCATGTTGAGGTTTTTTGTTTGTTTGTGTGTTTTTTTTTTTGTTGTTTTTTTTAAACGTTAAATGAAAATATGGCTTCTTTCATCCGAGATCCATTATAGTTTGTTCTGAATCCTTTCAACACTTTGCACTGGTCATACCAAACGTCAGTAGAAAAATATTGTTGTTTATGTGCAAATGAACATTGCCTGCTTTAAGATTTTACCAATGCATGTTGCCTTAAGATCAGCAAAGCTACTGTGGTTCTATGGCAGTTTCTTTGTGGGTGTACATTTTGAGGAGTAGGTTGTGTATACATATCCCTATTTTGATGTATTTTATGAGCTATAAAAATTCCCATTCCATTTAATCCCTACAAGCACTGAGCAGATTGCATAAACAGTGAAGGTGATTCCTTACAGTATTTAGTACCTGGTCCTCAGGCATTTTGACAGATTGTGAAATGAAAGTGTGAATGTGCTGTCATGCATAACTGGTGAAGGGATGATGGGAAGGATCTGGGTCAATGCCTGTTTGAACGCAAAAGCGTACTCAACTCACTCTTCAGCTGTGGCCACACCTAGCAGAGGAATTCTACCATTTGCCAAAGAGCAGAGAAAAATCAGGTTCAGAAATGAGATGCCTCCTTTTTCTGTTACTTGCATTACGATGGGATGTTCCAGTCAATAAAGGGATTCAGGTTACAGGATTTTTTTTTGTTGAATTTTACAGAAGAGAAGGTTATTTCCTTCACATGCTGCAGTTGATAACTTTTGTTTAGCCTTTGTTTGCAATTTTATGCCCAGTTGCAAATTGCTGTGCTTTCTCGTGAGCAGGAAAGCTTTGTAGTCCACTGAGGCTTTTTAAAGCCATTAAAAACCAGGGACAGGGATAGTTTTTAGGGAGTGGTATTGAAATGACTGTTATGCCTTAACTGATAGAGTATGGTTTGTTTCATGTTGGGATCCTCAGATGAGAGCATGCTGAACTCCAGTCTCCTGTAATCAGAGGCAGGCCAAGCAGGTGTGGTAGAGGAGTGGCTGGTTTTGCTACTTCGACTTACAGAACTTTAGTTGGTGCAGTCCTTAATTGGTAACGCTGTTAAGGTGGCAGTTAGACTGTTTGTTTTTCATTTACGGAGAAACTATATTAAACGTACTAAATTTTACACTACTTAAATGTTTTTAAATTGTATTTTTATCCTTTTTAGAATTATTGTCATTTTTTAAGTATGATTATTACTGACTTTTCATATAATTTTCTGTGAGGTGGACTTTAATTTCATTTTAGAAATGGAAAAACTTTTAAATTTTGTTTGACAGTTTTTCAGTCATAGTTGTCCTAAATGTGCTGTTAGTGTTGAACAGGAGAAGTAAGAATGATATATCAACATTTTATTGATAATAAAAAAACATTCTATACATTTCTTGAACAGCAAATTTGCCCCGAATTTACTACGCAGCTGCTAATTATAATGGTGCTTTAAAGAACACCGCTTAATATCTTGATGGATGCATAAGCCACACCAAACATATGAAGTACCACATGAAAGAGGAATATTATTATAGCAACTTAAAACTCTAGCAGGTTAATCTCAAATTAAATACCTTGTCTGTGAGCAGTATTAGTGCACATTTTATCTGTTTGAAAAGTGGATGATTCCAATTTGCAATTCAAGAACATTTCTGCATCACTCATTACTGTTTAGAATGAATCCATCCGTTCTCAGGCCTCATGCTCCTCTGTCATCATTACCTCTCCACTGATGTTGATAGGTTTGTGTACTGGATGCACTGAATGGTTGAGCCACTTTTGGCACCTGTGTATACGATGGTAGATATTTTTGCAAAATCAAGAATCTGCACTTACAGGAGTTTAGTATATGGAACATGAGTTTGCAATAGGACCAGCCATTTCTCTAAGGCTACCCTTGCAAGAAAACACATCTGCTCCAAGCGTCAATCAGCAGATTAAGGTTTCAGTTTAATAACGTGTGTACTATTGCAGGCTAATATTAAGAAAATATCTTCTTGACAGCAAATATAATACCAACCCTGAGCATATATCTTACTGCAGAATATACAATACATATGTAGCAAGATGAATGGCAAATATTTAATTGATTTTTAGTTAATTAAATTAGTTAACTATTGTATTTGAATATTTAGTTATGTATTTCTTAGAGGGTTTTTGTCCCGAGTATATAAACATTAAGAAATCAGCACAGCTCTACTACTCATAATGCTGCAATATTGGCAGGCTCACTTGAAGGATATTCATTTCACATGTATTATGCAGCTGTCGTGACCCATTGAAGAGCTGCCTGCATCAGTAACACAGCAATTTCAGCTATGCTCTAATTCTTCTGTCTTTGCTTAGGCTTTTACTACCACGCTCTAGAGAAACAATGTGGGCTTATGACATACCAGGAACAGGGAGTGCTGGTCATGCTCATATTCCTGTCAGAATATACAAATATAAATCGTATAGCATATCATGATCAATATCTATGGAAAGCCATGCCATTTTATTTGGTTTGCTGTTTTGTTTACTTTGGTTATAGATTCCGGCTTCCTGTTCAGTGGTAGCAGGCCATCATCTCAATACAAAGACTCTCCACCTTCAGGTACCTAGCAGTGCATTACAAATTTCTGACACTTTGTACCAATATATTTATACTTAATTTCATACCTACGCTCAAATAGATATATATTTCATTAATTTATTTAATGTTCTTAATTGCTTTATCATGAACAGGTCAGCCACATATTATCTATTTCTTCATAGCAAATAATAATAAATATCCTCTCCTCTGTAGTGCATAAGTAGCCAAATTGATGCTAATATTTCACCGTATTTAATTTAATTAAATATTTATAATAGAGATTTTTTGTTTTCTTCAGATTATTTTTCGCTAAAGTCAGGAAGCCGACCGTCCTCCCCGGCACCCTCCCCCACCCCATCCGTGGCAGGTTCAGCCACGTCCTCTTCCAGCTCGGCCAGGCAGAGACGGCCGCTTATCAGTCCAGCACGCCTCAACATCAGTGGGCAGAAGCTCCAGCTCTTCTCTCCTCTGGATCCTCTGAACCGCTGTTTTCCTCCAGCGTGTCTGTCAGAATCAAACCGCTTTTACAGCAGAGCTTTCATCCCTGATGTTCACTACCCCTTACACAGTCATGGTATATATTTTTGCTAAAGATATAACTTTTCTGAGATCCATTTTCTGCCTGGAAATGACAAATTATTTAGTGGTTTGAGTTTATTAAGACGTATTTAACTAGGCTAATTAATATTTAAAATGCACTTTAAGAAATGATCAATTCTTTTTTTATCCTAACATACCTTTACACACCTTTATTCTGGAGCCCTGTCTGAAAAGTTTTTTACCATAACTGCTCATAGTGCAGCTGGTTTTATTGCAAAATAATTAAAAGAAAAAATCCCCACAGCTGATCTCAGGTGGGGGCCAGATAGGCTGGTGTGTGATCTGTAGCTTAATTGGTTGTACTCTGAGTACCTGGAGGTAAACCCACACACACACTACGCAGAGTCCTGGGTTGGAACCAAACTAGTGATCTCTGTAGCTCTAAGGCTAATTCACAGGGTGTGACTATTTTTATATATGGTATATAATATTTTTTGTACAGTGTACAATTTCAGTCTCTAACTATAGTATGTTGGTTAAATAGCCCACCTTAATTAAGAAAATGTATCTGCTTGATCCTGGACAGGGTTATAGGAGAGCTGGGGCCTAGCTGGCGGCATTGGGCTCAAGGCAAGAACAACCCTAGACAGGGCACCAATCCATTGCAGGGCAGCAATTAAGAAACTTGCATTTACAAAGTTGATGAAATCAGAAGTAATTCTCAAGCTTTAAGAGTAGTTATATTTCATGTCTAATTGCTATTTTTGTGTAACCAGATCACTATTTCTCGAGGAGACTAAGAAAAAACTTGAATGATCTTCTGAGTGTCAGAGTGGCTGTACCTGAGCCGTATTTGTTTAAATTTGGTAATTTTTCCCCATTTAGATTTGGCTTCAGTCTTTGATGGGAGCATCTCTGAATATGCAGAAAAGAAAATGGACAGCTCTTCAGGATCATCCAACTGCCAAGTGGATACAACTACAGGGACTGAAAATGACAGCAAATCAAAATGGAAAGGTATGAAATATTAAAAACTAGTTCTAAGCTAGTGGTAGCTATAATTTAACACCAGCTTCTCGAGTAATATTTTTTTCTTTAAAAATAAATAAATAAATAAATAAAAATACATATATATGTATATACATACACACACACACACACACACTCACACACACTTATAATCCAGTAATCAAGCTTTTCTCTAATCAATGATATTTTTTTTTTCTTGTAGGTTGTGTCCAAAAGTCTATATGGCCAGGTCTCCTGATTGCAAGCTTGACTGCCAACGTAATATTCATCTTATTCTATCTATATTTTAATTGGACTTGAAATTGCAACGTAAAAGTTTTTTACATTCTTGCAAAGAAACATACTCTACATAAGTACTAAGAAACCTTACTAGGCTGCAAAGATCTAAGGAGAATATCCATTTATCTTTGATTATTCTGTGATCAGAAAGATTTACCTGTAAACAGATTTCATGATTGTCATCATTCCCAAGATACTCTGCTGTTTCGTTACTTTTGTTTTCCAATGTTAACTGTATTATAAACATGAGTTGAAGTAATTTATCCCCTGCTTTTCCTTAAATAAGTATTCATTATGTATCATGATTAGTGCTAGTGTGTTGTATAATGATTTCTTTCCTAGAGAGTATTAAAACTCTAAAGAGGATGCTGCAAAAAATGTGATATTTCATGGTGCTATGTCAGGGGCTTATTGTCCTCAGTTTTTAGAATACTTCAGCAGCATACAAATGTAATGTAATCAGGGCTATTAGTCATCATTGCCTTGAGTATCAGTTGTTTTGAATTCACTGGAAAATTCAGAATATTAAACATCACTGTTATCATGTGCGCTTGTACATCCGCGATTGCTGTGTATATATTGTTTAGCTAACACTGTAATGGCACTATATTAATTGCTAGATTCATTTAAGGAATGCAAGTGGTGTGATTCAATAATTATTAATGTTTATCACCTTTTCTAGGTATCATTTTGTCTTTTGTTAGTACTACCCTACTGCTTCCATAAAACACATGCACAAATATTGTTGTAGATCCCAGACAAATCCTCAGTAGTTATTTAACATGTCCTCTTTAAGCCAAAGGCTTCTTAAATAATTATGAAGTACTGGATGAACATCTTGATGGATGGGCTATGTTTTTAAAAGTCTTTTTTATAAAATGTTTTCATCACATTAATGAATACATTGACATTCAAGCTCAAACTCGGCACCTTATTTTTAATATATGGGGTTTTTTTTGCTACTAAATAATAATGGACAGGACATCAATTAGTTACAGCTATGTTTATACAGTATGTATTCTGTTCAATATTGTGAAAGTGAGTTGCAGATAAATAGTAGGTCAAAAGTTTAACAAAACGCAAATGCACTGGATGTAAATACACAGTCAAACAGTTATGTTGGTTGCACTTCTGCGAAGTTTGCCTGTTTTGCATACTCTTTGCATGTAATATAACTTTGGATGTCATGTTAATTTTGTGATTTAGTTGTATGTAGAAAAGCAGCCCCCCCAAACACTAGCCCAACATTCATGAGTATAGTTTGTTTTTGTAAAGATCGAACTCCATAGGTGACATTTCTGTGTATAAATGAGTGGAACCTGCATGTCTACTGTCAAGCTTTTATTTTTATTTATTTTTTGTTACATTTAATGAAACTTGAATACTAGAACTCCAGCTCTTTCTGGGCAGGGTTTGAAATGCTCCAGTGTCTGTCCACAGAGAACACAGGGTAGTATGTGCAGGACTGGATGGGTTTGCTGATGTTGATTCGTTGACCGGCCTTGTCTCTCTACATGCAATGCTTGACCTAATCGGAAGGCATCGTGTGGTGGTAGGCCAGTGTCTCAGATCATTACACCACCTCAGTGCCTACACATGCCATCTTTCAATTCATATAGTGCCCATTTAGCTACATTTTTGAGTTAACAGTATCAAACATCAGATATGTCTCTCACCTTTATCCTCCCTTTCTTTTTGCTACAGGTTTATGCAAAATAAATGCTAATTTGTGAAACGGTTGTGTTTCATATAATAAAGCCTGTTACAAATAGTGGAGAATATGAATATTTCAAACACATCCAGCTTTACCAAACATATTCTGGCCAAAGTTGTAGTTGAGAGTCAGGAACCTAACCTGATATTCACAGGGTACATGGGCAAATCACAACATTGACAGAGCACCAGTTCATCACAAAATGAAAAATGTTGTTAAGCCACAATTCCTTGAATTGTACATTGTAAAGCTGTTCTGAAATACCTACTTTTTGTGAGCAGTCTTTTTGTGTGATCAAAAATATTAGTTGTTATACAAGCCCAATTCCAATGAAGTTGGGATGTTGTGTAAAACAAATAAAAACAGAATGTGTTGATTTGCAAATTCTTTTCAACCCATATTCAGTTTAATACACTACAAAGTCAAGATATTTAATGTTCAAACAGATAGAAGGTATTGTTTTTGCAAATATTCACTCATTTTGAATTTGATGCCATGCAGCATGTTCCAAAAAAGTTGGACGGGGGTATGTTTATCACTATGTTACAGCGCCTTTCCTTTTAACAACACTCAAGCGTTTTGGCAACTGAGTGCACTAATTGTTGAAGCTTTTTAGGTGGAATTCTTTCCCATTCTTGCTTGATGTACAACTTCACTTGCTCAACAGTCTGGGGTCTCCATTGTCGTATTTTGTGCTTTATAATGCGCCACACATTTTTTTATGGGAAATAGATCTGGACTGCAGGAAAGCCAGTCTAGTAACTGTACTCTATTACTACGAAGCCACGCTGTTGTAATGTGCACAATGAGATTTGACATTGTGTTGCTGAAATAAGCAGGGACGTCCCTGAAAAAGATGTTGCTTGGATGGCAGAATATGTTGCTCCTAAACCTGTGTGTACCTTTCAGCATTAATGGTGCATTTACAGATGCATGCCATCAGAGATGCTGGCTTTTGAACTTTGCACTGATAACGATCCGGTCTTTGGACTTGACATCCATGATTTCCAAAAACAATTTGAAATGTGGACTCGTCAGACCACAGGACACTTTCCCACTTTGTGTCAGTCCATCTCAGATGAGCTCAGGCCCAAAGAGGCCGGCAGCATTTCTGGTTGTTGTTGATATATGGCTTTCACTTTGCATGGTAGAGTTTTACCTTGCACTTGTAGATGGAGTGACGAACTGTGTTCATGGACAATAGTTTTCTGAAGTGTTCCTGAGCCCTTGTGGTAATATCTGTTACACAATGATGTCTGCATGTTTTAATGAAGTGCCGCCTGAGGGATCGAACGGTCACAGGCATTCAGTGTAGGTTTTTGGCATGGATTACTTGGATAAAGGTGTTGGATAAAAAATAGTGATCTGTATACATCAAATTGCAAATACAGTTAATAAATTTAAAAGCGTAAGTAGTATTATGGGACATACTGCATACGTTGTAGGCCTATACATGATCAAATAAGGTTTACAGAACAGCTATAACAGAATCAGGTCATCCAAGATAAAATATTTAAACACATTGCACAACAGTAATGAAACCGACAAAATGCCTTTTTATTTGGATTAAATACAAAGTTGGGGCTGTGGACAGTTTGATTGAGCATCAAAGATAAGACGCAGTGATGGGTGGGGGTAGTATAAGAGAGAATAAATAGAAGTTAAAAGATAAATGCCGTCCTGAAGTTATTGCAGGTGTATAAATATCGCTCTGTATGAAAGGGTGCTTTGCGTGCTGTATGTTACATTGAGACAAAATATGTCTCCGACCTTTGAGTCACCTCAAACTTTTGACCTGCCGTGTCTGGGGCTCGATCGTGGGAATGTGGAGCTTTATTTGTAGGAGGGACTTGACACACCTGCGCCGATTGGTCATACTTTTATTCGACGAGTGAGGTGTTTCTAACCTTTTAATCCTTCGTTCAGATCTGATTTACCACTGCAACTATGGAGGACGGACCTAGTGACTGTACGCACCAGCAGCAGTTGGAAATTTCTCTGGACACGGTGTCCACCACCGGGGAGGATGAGAACCGCAGTTTGGATCGCGGCACCGAGCAGAAAACGGCTGAGAAACCGCCGTATTCCTACGTGGCGCTGATTGCGATGGCCATCAGGGAGAGCGAGGAGAAGAAGCTCACCCTGAATGGGATCTACCAGTTTATCATGTCTAAGTTTCCTTACTACGAGAAGAACAAGAAGGGATGGCAGAACAGCATCCGCCACAATCTCAGTCTCAATGAATGTTTCGTCAAAGTGCCTCGGGACAGCGGAGGTGGAGGCGGGGAGAAGAAAGGCAATTTCTGGACTCTTGATCCCGCTTTTGAAAACATGTTCGATACAGGAAACTACCGGCGACGGAGGCGCGTGAGGAGACCTTACAGATCTCCCACTTTACCCTACCCGCCGTCACCTGTGAACTTTACAGACCCCTTTTACTTCCACGAGTCCGTGTACTGGCAGAGTCCGCTGAGCGCATGGAGCGTCCCGACGGGTTCAGCCTACGGCTTCCAGCACGCACACAGCAGCGGAAACGTGCGTCCGTCCTCCCCGAACACCTACGCCAGCTCTCCCGTCACTTATTACCCAAGCGCCCATGTGCACCCGTCCTATGGATCATATCAGTCATACCAGCGGCCTCCACACGCACTGGCTCCCCACAGCGGGCGCACGCTCTGTGGCATGGCTGCTCCGGAGAGCCCGAGTGGGAGCAGCATTCCCATCAGTAACTACGCAGCGCAGCATCCGTACAGTCAGGCTGAACTGGATCACGGCTTCGACTGAACTCGTGTTTAAATTACTTTAATACAGATTGTATCAATGATTTTAACGATGTGAGAGATTGCGTTTTTCTGTTCTGTTCCAACGTCGACCGAGTTGATTTGACACTCGAGAATCGAGACTTAATGACTGAAAGTGAACTGACAAATTGTACAGCAATACCGCTGATTTGCGTTAATGGTTTGGCTCCAGTTTTTGGCAAAATGTATAGGTTACTAATAAGGTTAGTAAGTTGACAAAAGTATTAGATAAAGTTGTAAAAAAAAAGACCCACACCGTATTAGTAAAGGTTTCTGTATTTTGAATAGTCAAAGTTGTTACTTTTGTTACCCTGTTTGGATAAGGTATGTGCCACAAATAACAATTAGAATACTGTTTTTAAACCTGTTATTTATTTTTTGTTTACTTTTGAGAACTTCTTGGTTATACTTAGATCAGCTTTTTAGGTCACTTGCAAAAGATGTTAAAACGTTGCTTAGCGTTTGTAATTCGTCCATTTGAAGACTTGCTCTGACGTTACATTTTGTAACATATTGTTATTTTTTATAATAAAGAGTTTGGCTGAGCTATAACCTGCTACTCTACTGTTTCCCATGGAAAGCATACAAAATCTTAAAATCTAATCTGCAAAATTCATATTTATAGTATTAACCTTTTCCGTCAGAAACTAGTTGAGTGCGGTGCGGTGTGTCAGTGGATAAACCTATAACTAAACGAGGTGCTATAAATAATTAATGTTATTATGCGTTTAATGTAAACAACGGATAGTCAAATAACTATTTGTGGCAGTAGATTTCCTAACCTTTAATGCAAACTTCATTTAGCATAGACTGGGCTGTAAGGAGTAAGGATCGGTGGTTTTCAGTTAGAAACGTTTCAGATATCTGGAGCAATTCTCTTCTTGACCTTCTAGGTCCATGTTCTGAAAAAAGGTGTGTGTGTGGGGGGGGGCGGGGGGTGTGTGTGAAGAAACAGAGCCATCTTTAACCCATTCTACTACAGGTAAATGACATTAGTGACGTAACCAAAAGGTTTAAATAGGATAATACACGCCCTCCTGTGGTGAAAGTGATGAAGTACTATTGATTTCATTTAACGTTTAACTCATATTTATATAAACACGACTTGTCAGCATATGAGGTTCAGCTTTTTGACTGGTCATTGTATCTCACATAGCTACCATAAATGATCACTTGTTTGTAGTTATATAAACATTGACAGTGGTTTTATCTAGTGGTTAAGTAAATTAATTTACTTAATTTAACTATTACCTTAATATAATTTTAAGTAATTATTCAATTAACATCTAAGCCACCCATGGAGGATGGGTCCATTTTTGAGGTTTCTTCCTTCTACTGTACATTCAGGGAGTTTTTCCTTGCCACTGTCACCCTAGGCTTGCTCAATTTGGGATTGATCTTTTAAGATAATATAAGAATGTAAAGCTGCTTTGAGACAATGCTCTGTTGTAAAAAGCGCTATATAAATCTATTTGAATTGAATTTTAAATTAAATATAATATCCATTACTAGATACTGACCCTGTGGACAGATATTATTTGGGTGGCTCATTCTTAAGTCAGCAGTAAAAATGGCAGAGTTAATCTGCAGCACTGATGTACATAACACCAAACAAGCATGTGTGACATCTAAATATTCCCATGAATCATATCTGAATATTATTTTTAATGAACATTTTTTCAGATCCAGTAGAAGACTAAATGGAAACATGCAGTGTTACGTTAGATTACAGAATCACCCGTTCCAGTTGAAAATGTATGGTTGAAATAGAAAATAGGTCCATGACAAGAAAGCTGATCTGGCAATTACTATTAAAAAAAAGTTAGAGGAAAATATTGTTTATTCTTTTGTCAGGTCCGTGTCTCAAGCTGTCATAAGGATCAAACAAAGAGCAACAAAATACTAACTGTGGTTTTCTTTGGTTGACAATTCTATCATTTTTTTCTGTTGGAATATGCCTTAGATTAAAATAATTACATTTAATTGGTTTGAAGCATGCTTCAGAAAGCTAGAACGTCCAGCAGTTGATGTTGGACAAAACTGATGTTCTGTCCTACCTGCAATTTGCAAATTTGTTTGTTATTAAGCAGTAAAGTAAAAAACATGTGCATCTCATGTAAGTGTGGTAATACCATAATGTTTTACCACCTATACTACCTGCTGGTAAAATGCCATGTCTAAGTAGGTCCGTATGTGTAAGGAAAGCTAGTGGTGTACAAGTGACCACAAAACTGTGAGTTCCAGGTAACCACTGCTTGCCCAGTAAACAAGTCAGTACATCCTTAAGTACTAACTTTCATGCTTATGTTCTGCTTTAATATGGTTTATAGCTCTATTTTAAGAGTGATTATTTTGGAAAGTGCAGGTGTTAGATGGTGAATAATGAGTAAATCCTTATGTTGGAAATTGTTTAGGGAAATATCTCAATTTAACTCAATTTATCTCAATTTATGTTCTCTATAATAAAATAATTATATATCCTTAAGGTTTGCATTTGGAGTAAATTCGTTTGCATATGTTCATACAATGTGTGTCCCTGGTTAAAATTAGGGTTGGCTGTATGGGCAATTTGGGAGATACTATTTTTGAATTGTTTTTTCAAATTGTTTAGTTATTTCCAGATTTACTGTCAATTACATGCCTTATGTGTGCAAAATGTTCCCAGAAACTTATATCATGTAATTTACAGTTTGGATGAGTTTGTGATGAGCACTAATGAGTGAGGGGATGAGGGAGAGTGACTATGGGAGGGGTATGGGGGTGGTTTGAGTGGGTGGGGGTGTAAAAGAGCCTTATTTGACTTGGAGTTTCTGTTCTGCACACACACTTCCTGTTTTCACCAGCTGCAAGCTATTCCTCACTGAACAGTGGTTCACGCTCAACGCTGGGGTCTTTAGTCTGCACTGTGTCACTTTTATATGTGTACATTTATCATTTATATGTAATGCATGTCGATTAAACATCTCTGGGTTTATTGCACCTGATGCTCTCACTTGCATATGTTTTTTTTTTTTTTTTTTTTTTTTTTACAAATACAGTAATAATGGCTGGTTGCAGGCAGTAATGTAAATTGAATATGGTGAATAACTGCTATGATACTGGATACTCAAAACTAAAGTCAATCCACAAGTTAGTGTGGATAAATTATGTAATGATTAAGAATGCTGTTATGTGAGGATGCTCTTTAATGGTTGTGGTCATCTGAGTTTAGTCTGGTCCCAGTCATTTTTGTGAATACTACTCAGGTTACATATGAAAACACGAAACAAATATGGATGTTTACTACTTGTTATAGTGAGTTACAATATACGTTTAAAAGCAGTGCCACCTGATTAAAAAAGTTCTGTGTGAACATCAACTTCTGCATTACATGGTTTTATGCAAACTCTGAAAATTATTCTTGCATCAGCAGCTAGTTTACTGGAATTCCACCACAAGAATAAAAACGGTCAGTGTGTGTGTGTGTGTGTGTGTGTGTGTGTGTGAGACAGAGAGAGAGAGAGTGTAT
>JAUZST010006646.1:0-14700 GCA_034779995.1 Parotocinclus haroldoi
ATTTAAAATGTCATGTTAATGTAACTATTGTTAACGTAATCAATCGAAAACCTCTTATCATTGGCTATAATGTTCTGTGTTGAAAACTAGAGACAAACTATCTGTACTTGGGTTGGTTTGTTGTATATATAAATGAGATCAGCTTGCTGCAGGACATTGAATGCACAGACACACAAAGATACAAATGAAGATGGTTCTTATGGCACTGTTAAACTAAAGCATTTAGCCTCCACATGTTTTGCAATGGAAGCCAGTCACTGCGATTAGGGAGTGCTGCACTGTGGGAGCACTGTCTCTTACACGTAATTACTCAGTTATCAGGAAACACTGGCACAGGTCTGACAAAGCAGGATGAGAACAAGAGAGAAGTAGACTGAAAAGAAAAAATAGCCTGTAATTTCTTACTGGGACCTGTCTTCCCAAACTAAAGCTAGCTACATCTAATGAGGGAAAATCTTTCTCAGTTAGATTCATACTATATTTACCTCAGGGTTAAAATTGGCCTTATGCTTGTAACTGCTGGTTTATGAAAAAGAGACACCTGCCTTTTCAAATCATCTCACTGACTGATTTCAGACTTTTTAAAATGATATACCAATTTGTGTTGGTCGTGTGTTCTAATTCTATAGCTATAATAAAGTCAAATGTAAGACATAAAGTGTCCAAGTGTTGTGATAAACCACCTCAGTCCAACTGTAAAAGCTACAGATTTGCTATGAATAAAAAGTATATTACTTCCATCAAATCTAAAACCCTTAGGTGCAAAACAAGTTGACAAAAATTAAAGACAAAAGTCTGAAATCACAATGGAAAAAACAGTGCAACTGAAAACACTGTGACATTAAGTGAGATTGAAAAGGAAAATGTGATGATGACAAGCACCTGCTGGATGACTGGTTACATCAACACATTCTGTTAACCTGAATATAAGCATGGGTGATCAATGATCAGTGCATGTTATGATGGTATCCGCAAACATGGACCAATCACAATATTCCAAGTTATTAACAACAACAACAACAACAACAACAACAACAAATAACTGGTCAGGAAATTACAAAGAATTGAACAAATAGCATTTCTCATTGATTTCCAAAAATCTTTAAAACTTGTGGGTGAATTTACAGACGTCTTTGAACAGAAAGAAAAGTCATTGCTATTTCACTCAGTGACTTTAATGGTAATGGCATCAAACAGTTCAAACAGTAAACAAGTAGTACAAATACTGTCCCCAGTTAGTTTGTGTTTAATGGGTGACCAAATCTGGACTCAAATTGACCTTTGACCAGGCCAAAATATGAGCCTGAAGAACTAGTTTTCAAGAGACCTCGTTGCGGTCCTCACAATGTGAGCAAGAGCTTGTCTCGTTAAAAAATAACATGACCATTTATTTTAAGAAACAATTTTCAGTTGTGAAGAAGCTAGCCTTTCTGAAATATTTGCCTGCATTCCACGACATTAATTTACTTTTCTCAGTGAATCAGTTCACCAGTACCAGCAGCTGAAAAGTTTCCACAGGTACCTCTGCCTAAATGCTTAATTGTGAATGCATGCACTCACCAGCTCTTCAAAGACCCCTTTCTGAGCCATGACCATGCAACTCAAAAACATGATTTACCAATCTACACAACTTTGCTGAATGACTTTACTGAACGACTTTACTGAATAATTAATAATATAATCTTATGTGTATTGTTTTTTTTATTCCTGTTCTCAGAGATCTTGAATTCTGCTGACAGTTTTGCAAAATTCCACAAGAACTTCTAGAAAATCTGATCTTGTCCATGCCCCATCACTGTCAGTCTGTTTTGGCAGTCTCCAGCCTCCAGTTTGACATACTTCACTCCCGTGAATATGTCACTTGCTACTCAAATCACATCAATTGAGTGTGCATCTCATTTGCATAATCCTACAACTTTCTGCTTTTCATTTTCGCTTTTTTGATGTTCCTGTTTAATTAAATAAATTCTTCTTTTTTAAAAATAAATTCACATTCGTTTTAAAATGTCCCCTAATTTTGTGAGCAGTGTATTTTGGGCTTACGATGGACTGTTAACTAGATTACCAATTAATTACTAGATTTTTTTAAGAGTGAAAACAAGACAAAAGACCCACACAGCATATTGCAACAATGAAAAGTGATGACCAACTGGTGGCACAGGTGTTAGAAGAGCCTTATCTTATCTTATTCTACCCAGTAAAATGTTGTTAAATGCTTATTACTTTAGGTAATAATTATTAGTTATTTTTAATTTAGCTTACATTTATTACCTTAACATTAGGTTTGGTCGCTTTTTGGCAAATATTATACACAGTCCTATCTCAAACATTATGACCAAATTTGTTTCCACATTAATTGTTCAGTATTTCAGACTCTATTTACCATATAGAAACATTTTGCAGTTATGTAATTACAGAATGTAGTCATATTCTCTACATGCCTTGTTACTCTGATTTTAAAATACTCCTACAGTTACACAACTGTGCTGCTGTCTTTAAATTTACATATACAACTTAGAAAAATATTGTATATGTGTCCAATAGAGTGCACGGTGAGTGAACACAGTTTTAAAACTTGTCTGATCCACTCATGTCACTGCAGTGCTCAGAATGATCCACAACCAGTATTAAGTATTATTAGCAGTATGGAAATACTTTTATTTAATTGTAGACAACATGAACCCAAGATTTTTCATGTGTTGCCTTGATCAACTTAATTTCAGTCATTAGAAACAGCCAGTCCTGCATTTTAAGCTTACAACAGGTGGTCATAATAATATTTTGGTGCAAAAACTGTACTGAAGAAAGTTAAGTTCAGCTGCATTCTCGCTGCTGTGGTCTATGTGCCTCCGGATGCTTTTATGCTCGTTTTGATTGGGGGAACAAGGTGGCCTCATCAAAAACAGTCTCTCCAACCCATGATCTTCCACTCACACTCTCCACCCTGGACATCTGTTGCACGCTGAGCAGGGTGAATGCCCGGAAAGCAGCTGGTCCTGATGGTGTACCTGGCCGGGTGCTAAGAGCTTGTGCCGAGTAGCTATCTGGTGTGCTTGCACACATTTTTGATCTGTTGACGGCACAGGCAGTTGTCCCTATCATCCTCAAGACTGCCACCATTGTACCAAAGCATTCATCTTCTTCAACCTTGAACGACTTCCGCCCTGTCGCACTTACCCCAATCATCTCCAAGTGCTTTGAAAGACTAGTTCTTTCTCACTTGAAATCCTGCCTGCCTGCTACACTGGACCCACATCAGTTCGCCTACTGTAGCAACAGGTCAACTGAGGATGCCATCTCCACAGCGCTTCACACTGCAGAACAGGTATCAGCACTTCCCTATGCAATTGGATTTCAGACTTCCTATCTGACAGACTACAGTCAGCTAAGTTGGACAACCTCCTCAAGGTTCTCAAGGTTCTCTTGTGTTCCTCAAGGTTGTGTTCTGAGCCTGATGCTGTACTCCCTGTTCACCTATGACTGCATTCCTGTTTATGGTTCTAACACCATAGTCAAGTTTGTGGATGACACCACGGTGAAAGGCTTGATCAGAGACGACGATAGGGATGAGGTACAACGTCTGTCTTCATGGTGTCAAGACAACAACCTTGAGCTCAACACTCAGAATACCAAGGATTTCATCATGGACTTCATGAGGTCGAGAAGTCAAGCTTATTCTCCCATTTACATCAGCGGAGATGCAGTTTAGCAGGTGTCTAGCTTGAAGTTCCTCTGCATCCACATCTTCAGTGATGTAACCTGGTCTCTGGTCTCAGTTGCGGCCATATTTCTTCAGATATGCCTCTTCACTCAGCACTTAAGTGAACTAATGTAACTAAATGCAATAAAAACAAACAAATAAAGAATAGAAACCCTTGCCGTGTGTTTTGTTGTTTTACCTACATCAGATCCTAGGGGACTCTGGTTGGACTATGTTCTTGGGCTATTGTTTACTTGTACTAACATAAGTTTACATCTACTAGAAAGAATATAAAGCACATTTGTAAGTCGCTCTGAATAAGTGCATCTGCTAAATGCTGTAAATGTAAATGTAAATAAGAAGAAAACAGACCACCTCCTTTCAAGACATTTGGTACTGGACCAATGCTGTAAAAAATGTAAATGTTTCCATCTTACAGACCATCACAGGCTGTTCCCATAATTGACATGACTGTTATCAGCATTGTACTCTACCCTCATCCTTATGCTTGGAGGTAGTAATTCCACAAGATAAGTTCATGTCATTTCAGGCTTAGCCCGACCCGATTAGATGGGTGGCCCAGTTGCCAGACAGGTACTGGCATACACGACCCCCAGGCCTGGCTTCAGGGGTGGGCCCCTGTGATACAAAACCAGGGAGAGTACGCTTATTCCTTTTGTACCTTTCATGAGGGGATTGGAAGGCACTTTTGCTGTCTTTTCCCCTCAGACCTGATCACCATGGGTGATACTAGCAGGACCTTGTGGTGACATCTCTGATGATGTCAAGACTTGAAGGACATAAATTCTCTCACCTTCTTGCTGCTTTTCTCCCTGTCTGTCTCCCAGACTTCACTGTCTATTCTTCCCTCATAACTCAAGTTCATGCATTGTTGAGATGAAAGTTATTTACACTTGCAAAGCAGGCATTACAGGTAAGTATTAGTATAGGAGTTTTATGTTTTCTATCATTTATAGTAGGGATGTATGTTGATATCCATATTGCCACATTTGAGGCCCAGATATCACTAAGGTTTTGTTTTGCCTTTTGGTCATTTTCCAGTAAGTGATGCCTTTCTGTTTTTGATCATTTATATTCTAATTATGGTTAATTTTACTGGATAATGTATAGTTGTCATTGTGCTCTTTGGTGTTTTAACATTTATAATAATAGCAGAGTTTAAACCAGTGAACCAAGATTGCTAAAGATGGTTAAAAGATTTTGAGTTTAGGTTTTCTTCTTGTCTTTCTTTGCTAATTTCTTCCTTATTGGGGTATGCACATGTTTAGATGAATTGTACGATTGGACAGAGCCATATTTTGCTTATATTGCTATAGTAGATATTAACTGATATTACTGGAATATTATTTTGTATTAATACAAGTTTTACTGGAGAATTTGAAACTGGAGGATTTCGCCATATTTGCGGTGGAGTTTTGTTTCTAGACCCTGATTTGGAGCATGTTTCCTATGTGATCAGTGAGTTCTGCTACTGTAGTTCATCTGATTGCTTGTCTATGTATGCTTTCTTTTGACGTTTAACATCTCATCTCTGGACCATTGCATTTTCTTTTGTTGACGTTGTAGAACATTCTGTTCTTTTTTCTAGATGGTGGTGTTCTACAACACCCTTTTGTGGTTGCGCAATGATGATTTCCTTATGTTAGACTAATTCAATCTCCAATCGGTTGAAGTGGATCTTCATTTTGGCACATAGCTACTGATCTGTGCTATGAAACTCATTCAGGTGTTAGGACAGGTGACACAATGTCTATTTTCTCATTAGCTCCTAATGTATCTCTCTAATTGCATTACTTCATCTATCTGTCCTACTACATATTGCACTCTGAAGACTGAAGAAGGTTAATACCACCTGAGGAAACTGAAAAAGTTCATGATCCCCATGGCAGAAACTCTTATTTACTGCCACAATAGGGTTGGAAACTGTAACTGTAACTCCCAGGATAAGAGAGACCTCCAGAGAGTGATCAGATGCGTTGAGCACATTATCTGGACTGAATTGTCCAGACTGGAAGACATCTACTCCAGGCGGTGGAGATCATTGGGCAATAGGATCCTCAAGGACATTCACCACCCAAACCACAATCTTTTATAACTGTTACCCTCTGGGAAACGTCTCAGCTCCATCAGGGCCAGGACATAGAAGGAGCTTTTCCCCACAGACCATAAGGACTTTAAACAGCTAAGACTGTATACAAGCAACCACACTCTCACATGCACAGCCTGCACACATATGTCCATATTTACATATTTACATGACTTACTGACCTGACTGATTTATCAACACTGCACAATCATATCTGTAAATATTCATACATTATACCTTATATATATATATATTTACATTTCAGTATACTTTGTACTGGTTACAACTGCTAGTACATGTCACAACTGACATGTCTCTTTCCTTTCTTTTTCTTTCTTTCTGTCAGTATCTGGTTTGGTTTTGATATTCTTACTTAATATTTTAATATCAAGTTGAATATTTTACTCTTCTCATTTCAATGAAGAAAAAGATGGAAGTCATTATAAACAGGGCCTCTTTTTGCTTCTTTATGAGTAAAAATAATGACCTCTTTTACGCACATACTGTTGTTAACTAACTATGGTTGTTGATCCACAATTGACTTTTCTCATGGACTTTAAATACAAACAAAGACTGAAAAGAAGGGCTGAGAGAAAGTGACCTGGAAAAAGTGTCCAGGGAGCTCCATCCACTAAATAGGAATTATGGAATATGGAATTTCTGTTCTTAATTTAATTTCATATGGTATCAAACTGTGTATCACTGACCCATGGAAAAGAGTGATTCAAAATTTGGTTTTCTGCATTTGGTTTCTGCTGAATGTCTTATTATGTGTATTATCAGGTTCCCATTTTTCTCAAGACTTTTTGGTCTTTGCCTCACACTGTCACTCTTTCACATGGAGTTTTTAGGATCTCAATATAGACTTTTTTTTAAAAAGACTGTCTGTAACTCTCACTGTCTCTTCCTCACACTCTTTAGTCAGAAAATTGGACATTTTCACTGTCTAGCTGTCACTCACACTGTCAGTTATGTCTGTCTATTCCATACAGGCTCTGTACATTAATATGTGTTTCTGTTTTTTACTACATTTCTCTAGTATACACACACATACACACACACTGCTATGTACCACTTTTTGCCACACTCTGTCTGGAGCTCTCTGAGTCTATCTGCCAGTATGTCGTTCTGTTTCAAGTTATTTTCCCTCCCACTCACTGGTCTATCCTGTATTTATCCAAGTCTTTCACACTTTCTGATCTGTTTTTACTTTCTATGTCTGTCATCCTCACACACTCTCTGGTTTGTCTGTAGCTCTCAATCACCGGTTTATTGTTTTCTCCTTCTTCTCATTATCTGACTCTTTCTCCCTCTATGATAACTTGGCTAAATATTTATGTTCTATTACTTGCTGTTCTGTCTGTCTTTCTTTCATGATCTTTTCTTTCTCTAACATCCTGTCGGCTAAGCTCTTACAGTATCTGTTCTATCTTTCTCTCACGGTCTGTCACTCTCGGTCTCTGTCTCTTCCACTCTTTCACTCTTAGGCTCTATATGCGAGAGAACACCCTCAACAGGTATGTAACATGCAGTTACCACGCCAGCTCTCTGCACGCACTGCTTATTACTTTGTGTGTCATTATGTATGGGGTGGAGGAGATAAAAGACTTGGTAGACAGTATAAATTGTGTGTTTAACAGGAATATTTACAACTGATATGTAACTGTCAGTTTTGAAGCATGAGAGCAAGTATAGAGAGAAATAGAGGACTTGAGAGAAAGTTTAGGATTATGAGCTTGTTGAGACTAGAGATGGGTGACTGTAACAATTGACCATGTGACTAAACAATGCAAATGCTCACTGTAACAGTTACTAGAATCCTTTGTCCTTTGGAGTGTGCGTATGGTCCACATGGGCAACAAGGATAAAAAGATCTGACATTTTTACCTTGTGGGAAGATTTTGCTTGTCCCTATAAGGAAAACTGCTAGTTTCTTCTGAAAAAACAAAAGACAAATAATTCAAAAGTTACTGAGGTTAAGGTTAGGAAATATCTCTCTGTGTTTGTGTGTGTGCGTGTGTGTGTGTGAGAGAGAGAAAAAAAGAGAGAGAGAGAAAGAGAAAGAGATATTTGACTTGCCCAGGGAGAAAAAACAAACAAACACAAAGGTTTTTTATGTCTTAAGCTTAGGGTTAAGTCCTATAAGTTTGACATCATTTAATATAATTTGTTTATTTAATTTCAAACTTCAAATTTAGCATTAGTAATCAAGAATAATACACAAAGCAATAACAATTCTCAGTTTTACTAAAAATTCCAGAAGCTGTCTGATTGGTTAATTAAAGATTCATTACTTATTGCACCAAGAGCTTCTGAATATACTCTGTAGGTCAGTATTTTCTGCTCCACAGCCACTTGTTTGTGAATGGTTTAATTTGAAGTTGTTGTGTTTTGTGCTTTGTCTTGTTTGGTAAGCATTTAGATATAAATATGTGTGGGTAATGCAAGTATTTATGTAGATGTTTGGTATGTTTTAATTTTACAGCACCCGAATACCCAATTACTTCAAAAACTTTTTTTTTTTCATTTGTCCTAATTCTGACTTCCAAGAACACAGCTTTCACTTGTAACGATAAAATAGCAACACAGGGACTTGTTGGCATTGCTTGTGCAAAATGCTTTTTTATGCAGAGCTCTTGGAGTGTTTGTGATCTTAAGCCATGTCTGCAGGCTGAGGTGGAGGACTGTATAGTATCAGGTCTGGCATGTCTGTCAGGCCTTGACCTGTAGAGACACGGAAACCACCAACACATACTAAAGGATTGATAGAGCAAGGGTATAAGAGAGAAAAATGAATAAAGATTTTAAAAAGTTCCTAGAGAGCAGCAAATGAAAGGTATCTAACAAAATGTGAAGTGGTAGCTTATACTGTAAACACTGCAGTGCTACTTAAACAAAAGAGCACAGGCACTGCCACTTCAGCAAACATGAAAGTTCTACTCTTTTGTTTCCAGCTCATCATTCAGGCCGCATAGACGTACATGCCACAGAAAGACACGCTGCCTTTAAACCACACCAAACACACTGTCTACATTCTGTTTTCTCCTATTCTTATTGATGACAAACAAAGAGAATAATCCACCTATGCTTCTAGGCCTTTCTCTCATGACATAAAGTCTGGTGAATTCCTCCTCCTATTTCCTGGGATGAGGCAGGGCTGAGAGCGGGTGTGGATTAGAAGAGAAAACAGGCAATAGAAAGACAGCAAGAGCAGGTGAAAAGGAAGAAAATCTGGCAGCCACAGGTTTGCTCAGCTGGAAGGCATTTAGGCTCCACCCTGAGAGCAGAACCTCGCAATAACCTTCTCTCTCTCTCTCTCTCTCCCTCTCTCTCTCTCTCTCTCTCTCTCTCTCTAATGCAATTCAATTAGAATTGCTTTATCATTCCTCCTATGGTGGCTTGAATGATGTCTTTTTCTTACAAATATAATTGTCTAAATCTGTGTTAGTGAGCACTTGTTGTGACAATCCATCCACCTCACAGGTGTGGCATATCTAGATGCTGATTAGACACTATGATTTTTGTACAGGTGTACCTTAGGCTGGCCACTCTAAAAGTGGGGGGGTCCAGGGGTCAGAAAACCACTCAGTATCTGGAGTGACCACCATTTGCCTTCCACAAATCTCCTTCGCATAGAGTTGATCAGGTTGTTGATTGTGGCATGCGGAATGTTGGTCCACTCCTCTTCAATGGCTGTGCAAAAATGCTGGATATTGTCAGGAACTGGAACACGCTGTCATATGCGCCATCATGAGGTGATGGTCGTAGATGAATGACAATGGGCCTCAGGGTTTTGTCATAGTATCCCTGTGCATTCAAAATATCATTGACAAAATGCACCTGTGTTTGGTGTCCATAACATAAGCCTGCCCATACCATAACCTCAAAATTGACATCAGCAAACCGCTCACCCACAACATGTCATACACACAGTCTGCCATCTGCCCTGTACAGTGAATACCAGGATTCATCCATGAAGAGAACCGCTCTCCAACGTTGGTCAAACAATTGTGGGGGCGAAGATGGTGGATGTGGAGGTCTTGGGCTGGTGTGGTAACACGTTGTGAGGTTGGTTGGATGTACTACGAAATAATAAGGCCTTTGGAGATGGCTTATGGTAGAGAAATGAACATTCAATTGACAGGCATCAGCTCTGGTGGACATTCCTGCAGTCAGCATTCCAATTGCACGTTCCCTCAAAACTTGAAATATCTGTGGTATTGTGTTGTGATAAAACTGCACATTTTAGAGTGGCCTTTTATTGTGGCCAGCCTAAGGGACAATAATCATAGTGTCTAATCAGCATCTAGATATGCCACACCTGTGAGGTGGATGGATTATCTCGACAAAGGAAAAGTGCTCACTAACACAGATTTAGACTAAATTGTGAACAATATTTGTGAGAAAAAGGCCCTGTGTGTAAATAAACAAAAGCTAACCGCTAACAGGTAAAATGTCAACAGTGATATAATTACAAATGTAATAACTGATAACAACAATAGATTAAAATAAGTAGTAAAATGTTGAAATGTGCACATAGACATAATTTAGTCCACTACTCTTTCCTTAGCTGAAATGTTTTGGTGATATGGCATCTTCAGTCAGTCAGAGGAGGGAAATAATTTCTGCTCTCTGTGGTCTGGGCAACACTGGAAAGTGATGGCAGAACAGCTTGGATGGAGCCAAGAAAGAGGAAAATTCTAGTGTGGGACTGGAACAGAAGAGCATCATAGCATGGGGGCTTCTGTGGGGGTTTCTTTTGTTTATTTATAATTTGGTATGACATGTGGATGAGCAGCATCACTGTGGCAGTGACAACACTGTACTCTTACAGATGACTCCTGATGTCACAGTTTTTAGATTTTTATATTTCATGATTCCAGACCAGCAGTCTTTTGCTAGCCAAGATTGGTAATAGAGTATTGGTTCTATTGCAGTGTAAAAGCATGGCATGGTTTGATTAGGCACCAGCCATTGGACAGTGTCAGTAGAAAAGTACTATTTAAGATCTTGACTGATATACAGTACTATGCTTAGGCCACCATTAGAGTAGATATATGCCATTGTTTTAGCAATAGTATAATGACCATTTTGAAGTATTTAGTGTGAGCTCCCCTTACAATTGTAGAAGCTTCTTCGGGATGCCAAATTGAACCTTTTACAGTCCGAAGATGCTCGATCACGAATGATCTATTTGGAAGGATAGCAGCCAAGGAGACACTTTTCCAGAAGGAGAACAAAATGAAAAAGTACTGTAAACGCTCAAAAAGATTGGAGTGAAGATCTGTAGAAAGGCTGTTATGGAATGACAAATCCAAGTTTTCAATTTTTGGGTCCAGGTTTACAGACAGTTTTGTCCACTGTGGTATCGGTGGTGGGATCTGGCCAAGCATCGGCAGAAGGTCACAACAATGGCATGGTGCCAAGAGTACAATTTATTGAGAAAGAGAAATAACACTGAGAAACAGAATAGGAACAGGTTGAAAGAATGAAGAGAAATGCAGCTTTTGTGAATGGGGAATACTGACAGAGAATTAGTACAACAAAGTGTGAGGCAGGAAGGGAAAAAGGATCAAGGTAGGGAGGATGAAGGTAGGGTGTGGAGAGGCAGGAGACTGCATGCTGCATTTCAGAGGCCAAAAGTTCAGCAGAGAGGAAGCACAGGTAAGCAGGAAACCTGATCCTGCATGTCTGCTCTTTTCTTGTGGCCCAACCTTTGTCTCTAGCTGGCCCTCTTCTGTCCTCCTTAACACACAATCACACACAGTCACGGTAAACATATGTTGTGTGGACATTCCTCTGACATAATGATTACTGTAGCTAATTTTCCTCCAAAGCATACAGCTAAAGTATGTCCAGCAAAATGTGCCCAAAAGGCAAAAAGCCAAAAAAAAGTTTTAATTTAAAAATAAGGAAAATTTTACCTCTCGCGCTTGCCTTGTGCCGTCCCACCAGCCCAACCAAGGTTGAGTATCCCTTACATTTTAAGACAGGTTTACAAGAAATATATAAATAATTTATATTATATATAATATAATAAATAACCACCTGTGAACCACTTACAAACTACAATGAGATGATCAGAATCTGATAGGCCTACTTTTGCTGACACTGAAATGGACATTCCTACATCTCCCTGTTCCAGGTTTGTTCCCGCTGTGCTCGCGAGAACTGCCACTTGCAGCAGCCTGTGTGTCAGTTCTTGCGAGGTTAGTGACATTTCAGTTTGGAGAGGCACAGAAATGTTTTTTAAAACTATAATATAATACGGGAAGTTTACGGGAAAATACTAATACGGGAGGACGGCGGGAAAGAGGGGTAAAACATAATAGTTTCCCAGCCAAAATAGGAGACTTGACAGGTATGTTCTATCGGTGTGTGGAAACACCGGGTCCTCACAATGAAATATAAACTTGACAAACTACTCTCCTTCCCACCCCCACCCACACACACACATCATGTCTTTCTATCACTCAGTGGACTTTCATAATAATACTGTAGCTGATTCATGCTACTACACCTAACTCTAACCTTTTAACCAAAATATCAACAAAACAAATCAAATCAAATATTTTCCTTATGAGGGCAAGCAACATGCCCCCACAAGTTAAAATATGTCAGATCTTATATCCTTAGGAGGTAATTTGGTACCTACAATGCTATAAAAACGTCACCCCTGACACCCCACCTCACTCACACAAATACTGTATATGCATACACACACAACCACACACAAGCTCATGCACAAGAAGTTTGGGGGCCTGCAAGAGTTGCTCTTGCACTTCAGGAAGTAAATTAAGCCTCAATCTAATTATGATTATCTGTTTTGACAAGTGTTGAACAAGTCCTGGCACATAAAGTTGAATGCAAACAGACATAAGCCAACAGAACGTCTATGGTCAGATTACATATTAAAGTTTAATTCATTCCTTATACATCTTTTAATTATAAATGATATATAAGCATATATCACATATATAGAATAACATACTGGCTTCAGTATTAAGTAAAATGACATATTCAAATACATTATATTTCTATTTTCATTTTTATTAAATGAAATTGAATGTTTATTTAATGAAATTTGCATGTCCTCTTTTCTTCAGTCAAATACTTGGGTAAATGTATCTATTTGTTCTAATTTTTTCATTTGTCGATTCTGTTGTTGGTGTCATTTAGAAATAAATAAATCTTTCACCTAGTATGTCTGTTATTTTTAAGGGTAATTTTCAAATGTTTCAAATGTTCTACATTATAAAAACACAGATTCACAAATCTCGATGTCTTCTAAAAGTATGTAGAATATATAAATAAACTTCAATTATAAACCAAAATATCTAAACAGAATTGTAAATAAAGGGAAAAATACAAATAAAAGTACTGAACCAACACACATTGTCATGCACACATATTGTCCAGCATACCAGCGCTGAGCCCTCAAAACAGCTACTCTTAAACAATGATGATGTCTTATTGGACCGCCAACTGGGAGGAACTCCTGTCTCTGAGTATAGCTGTAATTCAACCATGAACTGAGAGCGATAGGGAGAGAGAATGAAATACTTTGAACAAAATGTGTGCAATGTTAGTATAGTTTACAGTGGGTTTCAAATACTGGTCACAATTATACAATTTGTTGTAATGAAGAATCTAAATAATAACCATGCATATCTGAAACACCTGGTACATTATTTCACATTATGGAGCCAATAGAATATAATCTTTATTGTCACAATACCAAAGGTACAATGAAATTGTAATAAAAACCAAGTGCTGTGGGAGAAACATCAGAGCAACATAACTTAGAGCCCTGGAGGAGAAAGCTAATGAAAACCTGTTTCATGTCAACAATGTCACAGATTGTAATAACTGCAATTATCAAACCTAGCTGGGTCTGAATATCCTGTATAACTATTATCATGGTATGCTGTGTCTGTCATGTTAAACACAATTTGGAAGAATTAACCACAGTTACGTTTACACACTACATCTTGTGCTGTGGTATGTGCCTGAATTGGAGCCTTTCCAACATATTGCAGATCTAGAAGTCTACATCATAAAATAGCCATAAAAACAAAATTAACAACACACGTTTAATGTTTAAAAGCTTAAATAAATTGAAAAGGGTTTATTGAAAGCAAAGTGGTAACACTGGCTTTTCGCTAGTCTACCACTATAGTGCCCGAATTTTAAATTCCAGCATTTACTTGCAGCCATCACAAGCATGTCAGACACTATTCACACTTGCCTCTGCCTAAGCAGATCATCTGTCAGTCCTTGAATAAATGGGTGTCCTGTCCAGGGTGCATTTCTATCAGTGGATTCTGTGATAGGCCCCGGACAACCCATAAGGGGTAACCCTGATGATGATAGATGAGATTTAAGAGGAACAACTGTTAATTAATGATTGTAGGATTAAATATACCAATGGTAATGTAACTAGCCACCACAAACAGGAAAGTCTGAGTGGTTTTGACTTGTCATGGTATGCCTGATTTCATCCCATACCTTCAAGTTCAACTATTCATTTTCAGGACGTTTTGTCATAACCCAACACTCAGGCCTAGTTAAGCTTTTTTTAAAGGTAATTTAAAATACATCCAATTAAAGCTGCATATGTCAAGACATTACATCTCAAAACTCTCTCCCTATTGCTCACTCTCTCTTTCACACACACACACATCTCAAAAACCTAACACAAATACGGTCTCTTGTGGCTTTTCAACTGCAGTGAAAGTTGTAGCTTAAAAATTCTTATAACCAGCTAAATGTTCCCACGAGGTACAAATATTAGATATCTCTGTTTTCATTGGGGGGCATTTGTCCTCACAGTGATATATAAACTTACCCCACCCATTCACACACACAAACACACACACACACACACACATAT
>JAUZST010006647.1:0-14700 GCA_034779995.1 Parotocinclus haroldoi
AAAATGGTAGGAAGAAACCTTGGGAGGAACCAAGACTCAACAGGGGACCCGTCCTCCATGGGTGGCCTAGATGTTAAATAGACAAATACTAAATGTATATTAAATTGTAGGAAAATTTTATTATTTTATTTATTATTTGATTAAAATATTATTATGCCCAGTTCAATGGTTCGAATAACAAGGTTAAGATATTAAGGCTATTGCAGCGTCACCATATATTACAAACATTCCTCGTTTATTTCTGAAGATTATGAGTTTATCATAATGTGTATTTATTACACCTAAAGTGTAAGGGAGCAAAAAACGTCTCACTTGTGCTCTTGCATTCTTAGAAAAAATAAAAACGTAGCCCCATTTTTGGGACTATAATTCCCATACTTCATTGTCAGAAGATCATCTAGCAACTTTCCATTAATGTAGAGCCTGTGAGCAACAAAGTTCTTGGATCATACCACTTGCGAGGCAAGGGAGACTGTTGTGTGTTAAAATATGTTTAAACCATAGGCTTTTGTTAGTCAGCTAATGAGAGCTAAGCACCCCCAAAAAGTGGTTAGGCACAGAGGTCAAAGTATTGTGCTTTTAACCAGTATTGCCAGGTTTCAGGTCCCGGACTCGACAAGTTGCCGTTTTTGGCTTTTAACCCATAATTGCTTGGTTTGCACGTTTGTATGTAATTAAGACTGTATCAGATTCACTGGGTAAAGATGCCTGGTTACTGTTGCAAATGTAGACAAGTAGTGTATACATTTTTGTTGGCATTAGCCACTCTGGAAGTGTTTATACACAGTCTGATTAGGCGAATCAAAATCAAATTTATTTTTATAGTGCATTTTACAATGAAGCATTGTTTCTTTCAAAGAACCTTTGGAATTGCCTATGCCCAAAGCCCAACTGAGCAGGTCTAGGGCTACAGCGACAAAGAAAGACTCCCTAAACGTTATAATATCCAACATTTTTGGGCAGTCTAAATATTATATTTACAAATGAATCCCCAGTAACCCCAGTAACAAAAAAAAAAAAAAAAAAAGAAAAAGCAAAATCACAAATGATAAATACCCCGAAACATAGGAACCATATATACAAAGTGAAATCTTCAAAAATAAAAAACTGCATAAAAGACTATGCCAATATAGAAAGTACAAATCTTCAGTAAAGATGCAGTAAATTTTGGCCACCAAAGTTTTTCACCTGAAATGAGTAAAAAATGTCAATGAAATGTTTATTGGTCAAAATCAGAGAACATTTTGAACTGCGTAATGGTTTGCCAGAGGGTGAAGACAAACGTAGATAGCAAACAAACTGAACTTAGTGAATAAAAGCTTGAATTCAGAACACATACAAACTCTAACGGTGTGTAATGCTATTAAAGAAATGGGGAACAGATGACAGACATACAGCAACAAGTGGGATTGTTAAAATGACGGAGCTGGATGTGTTAGAGTATGAGAATGTCTGAGACGGCATCCTGAACAATGGAAACAAAGCGTTACAAGCTCTCAATATTTACAATCATTTCATGCTCCCTTCTAATCTATTAATCTTATAGATCATTGGCAGTTAACCCTCAATTGCTTGAATTGGGCAGTCTACTAAAAGATTAAATATACATGTAATTGCCTTGTTTATACTTGTGCAAAAATAGTTTTCAACCTTTTCGAGCAACAAAGTTAAGAAAAACTATTAGTTTTTCTATCAAATTTAGTCTGCAAAAGTTTGGCTTAAAACCAACAAAACATTTGTTCAACACGACATTTATACGATAAATAGGAGAGCTTTTCATTATATTTTAATTACCAACACTTAGCCTGTGTCACACAGGAAACCCCTCCCGCCTTTCAAATAACAAATAAACCAAAAACATATATTATCCCTACTCATCTTAACCCAAATTAGCCCCAACTTACACTCATGCCTGGACAGGTTCAGCTATGTGCTCCAGGGAAATCATCTCCAAGTGGAACACCGGTGTCCTGAAAAAGCTCCTCTGGAGTTCTCTTCACGTTCTCTTTTTACTTCATACTCTACTTTCTACCGTTTTTCCCTTTATGACCAGCTGCTGCCCAAACATACATGTGCCCACACTCAAATAACTGTGGCTGTCCAGACCTGCCCCAGGCTGCTTGCTCCAAATCCAGCTCTTCGTCTCTGTTCTGCATTAACAAATCCAAAACGACCAGTGCACACAGAAAGAGAGAGCGCGAGAGAGAGCGCGAGAGAGAGAGAGAGAGAGAGAGAGAGAGAGAGAGAGAGAGTGAGAGAGAGAGAGAACGAGAGTGAGAGGTCACTGTTGTTTGCTACTCTTTTAGGAGATTACATGGAATGCTAGTAATCCTTCAAGGCACTCCTGACGTACACATGCATTATCATACAGAGGTTTTGGCGCCCCTGGCTAAATGGTATGATTTGTCGATCTGTAAACAAAAAAAAGATAACACAAGCCCTGCTGTAACAAACTTACATATGACATGTTAGCAAATTTGAATGTAATGATCCCCACCAGGATATCCAGGTATTCCAATGCCAGGTAAAAAAGCCAAATACACAAAATATACACACAATCACAGAACAATGCACATACAAGGATGTGCTGTTTAACGACTATGAAACAGGTCTTTCATGCAGGATCTGGCCCAAAGCATGGTCTGATTAGACACTGGGCCTTGTCATGAGACTGCCCTCTAAAAGTCTCTCAGAAGCTACTTTGGGTAGTAAACCTCTAGGTGAAAAATTGTTCAAATAACTATACGAGGCACTTAAAGACCTTTCGCCTAGTTGACAAACTTTGATAGGGGGTGCATCATTGGATAGGGGGAAAAGGCATCGTCCTTTCGCCAAACTGCATGCCATATAAGGCATTCTGATCTAGCTATTAGGATATGTTGGGAACAATGGTTCCATGAGAGCACACACATGGCAAACAGGCTCCGGTAGTCCAGCCAGACCACCAGTACAGAGGATCCACTAACATGCATGAAAATTTCCCACAGTTTCATTGTCCACCATTTAAGCTCAGGTGGCATCTTCACTACAAACACCCCATCTCTGCCTGAAATCATTACAGACCCTTAGTAGAGGGATATTTGTCACTGCACCCCATTACGTGTCCAGCCATTGACACGATCTAAGGAGCCACCACATATGACATATCACATAGGTCTCCCCTATTAGTGATATGAGGGATACTAACAGCTCAGTGACATCCTGAGCTACAAGTATTGCTTTTTAGCAGAATAATGCTCCAAGCACAACAAACGTTTCCCATGAATGTGTCAGCCAGATTGTAACACTTCCTTGCAACACTACACGGTCACCTGATTTATCGCCAATTGAGCATTTATGGGAGTGCCAGCTTCAGCAACCTACAATGTGCATGATCCACAGGCAACATCTGTGAGCAAATCACACACTAAAGGCATTTTGGAAACAGCAATAAACCTAACACACATGTATTTTGAATGTGGGAGAAAACTTGAGTACCCAGAGAAAACCCACGGAATATCATTATATATCTTTATGAAATTTACACATTTCAAGTTTTATTTGATCCCAACAACTCCTTCTTGGAGCATACTTTTTGTCAGTGACTTTCTAATTGGTATTTTCACAAGAAAACTATGCACATTATACGTGAACGCATAAGAAATAGCCTTGAAAACAGCGAGTGATAAGCGATCGAGAAGGAAGCAGAATGCACTGATAGACATGTTTGCATTGCAAACAACATGGAAGATCAGTTCTGAAATATGAAAGCGAAAATAAAATGTCTGGTCTCACAAAGACTCGTCTTGGTCAGCCTGGTCAGGTGCTGTCCAGACAAAACTGATCATGCCTGAAGAAGAAAAGGGGAGGTTCCAAGTGACCACTCGAGACAAAGGCAAAGCTGGTGGATGGATACATAAGGCGTATTGTGTTCAACAGTGCTAGTTTATTCTTACCAAAAAAAGTCTGTTTGCTGCTAAAAATAAGTGCACTTTCTGGCCAGTAGCTCTCCACTGGTGGAGGGACTGTACATGCAGTGGAGAATGTCAAGAGACTGGAAAACTGGACCAAAAAGGTGGAATAAATCCAGAATGTTATCGCATTTGGTATGGAAAAAGGACAGTTCCCAAAGGAATACATTGAATTTGGGTCTTATTTTTATAGGCCGGAAAATCACCACCTCCAGTTCCAGCAATGGCTTGCAGGATTATCAGAACAGCAGATGAAACTCTGAAACAGTCACGATGAAGTGTGATTGACTTGTCTCTCCACATTTTAAATCAGACTACAGATAGGAATGGTATCTAAACATTTGGAAGAGAGGATTATAAAAGCTCTACAGTTTTGTAGCCAAACAACACCTGGCATGGTCACATTTGTGTCCTTTTAGGAAAAGATGTGTCCAACAAACAGGTCTGTCCAAAAGAAAAAGTGCATTTAACAAGTGCATTAGCACATTGTGCTAATTTACATCCACATGGAATTACCATAGTAATGAAGTGTAAATTTGTTTAGTTCATATAACTATTGAGAATAATATTCCAAATACGATTATGATACTGTATTCGTTGACAAGTGCAGTTGTAACCTTGCTCCTGTCATGGACATAGCCATCAGTTCTAACGTCTAATAAATTGTGAAGCAATTTTATTTCAGTTCACTTGTTGAGTGTCTAGTTTGTACAGCTGAAATGTTTGTAAATTCCCTGTCTGGCCTGAAGTGGGTAAATGAAGACCTGATTTAATTAAATATATGAATGATACACCTAAAACACTACTTTTTTGTGTTTGTGAAAGCATTTTAATTAATCATTTCATTAATTGTTTTAAAATAATTGATTATATAAATTGACCAGCAAGCTGGTCTGACATCAGTCTAAACCATGACCGTCCTATCATCATGCTACTCGAATGCAATGACATTTGTTGTTGGCTTGTTGGTTTAAACAAGCAGTATACAGACAAAACTTTGTGGACACCCAAAGAGGAGTTTCCCCAAAGGTATTTCTCTTTTTTGGAACATGAGCTCATATGAGGTTTGCTTCTGTTGTTAGACAATAATAATGGTTTACTTTTGGACTTCCAGTGCATTTTCAAGGTGTCTTATAGAGTTAATGTCAGAGTTCTGTGAAAGCCAGCCAAGTTCTTCAAACAAATTTGGAAAATTCTCTATGAACGTTGTTAAGGGAGAGCAGAGCAGAAAGTTGATAAACTGGCTTATTAGATGCATAGACCTATAAATATACGTCTCATATTGGGAGGCACAGTGTCAATACAACCCATTCTACTGCCACTGTTTAAAGAAAATCCAAAAATGCTTGCTTTATATTGTAAATTTGTTACAAGTGAGTGTTGCTGAAATAGCAGAGGTCTATAATAACATAAGTCTGTGGTACTATAATAATAAGGTCTATAGTCTGTGGTACTGAATGCCTTAGAACACTGTCCAAGGAGCATTATATAACTTACAGGTGGAACTTTTGCACACTAAAAACATGCATCGCTCTGATTGGAAGGCAATGGGTTTCCTTTTTTAATGCAGGCAATTAGTTCCGTGGTCAGTTCTGATCGCTGACACATGAATGTAGACTTTGGCAAGTTCTGGGAAGCTCTGCAGGTGTTTTGCTGTTGATGTTGCTCTTTGTGTGATCACTACAGGAAGCTAATTTCTAGGCAGAAAAGAAAGAGTTTCAAATTTCTTCCATTTATAGACGCTTTGTATGACTGCTGTGAAATGACGAACCCCGGGTCTTTAGTTTGTTAAATAATGGAACTGCAAATAAGAAGAGCAGATTTAGGATGTACTCAAACTAGGTGATGGTTACTGGCTGAAGATCAGACCACATTTTATTAGTAATACTATTTTTTGTGCAACTGTAAGCTGTAAGTTGGGATGTGCCTGCGAGAGGAGCTATTCATGTGAGTGTCATGTGTCTGTCTTCATGTAATTATTAGTTTACTGCAACCGCTCTCACTTAATCTGCTGCAGGCTAGCCAGCGTGTGACTACTTATGAGCTAAACTCATTTCTGTGTCTGAGAGAAAAAGAGAGAGAATGGAGCAGCAAGATACAAATGAGTTATTCTCATGAGTTAACACAAATGACAATAATGAGACTTCTGAATGACATTTAACTTCATGAAATGTGCCTTTCAATGAGGGCATAGAGCCATGTAGCAGGATCACGAGGTCTCTAGCAACTGTTTCTAAAGAGCACAGATAGCAGGCGTGAATGTGTATCGGATGAGTCTATCACAGAATTGGGTAAGGGTTGCTACTGAAGCACCAGAATCTTCAGTGTCTTCAGTAACAATGTCACGCAATGCCTGCTGAAAGACACCACCAGGACTGAAAGTGGCCACCCAAGGGTTGATTTTCCAAGTTAAAATAAATGAATACATAACTCTGTATATATACAAATATAGGTTTATATATAAACCTAGTTCTATAACATACAATATAACAACAATATAACATAGGTCTGACACATTTCTCAACATTTCATTTCATAAAACCCTATTTGAACGGATGAGGCATACATTTTGGCACATGTAAAATGTTGCATGGGCATCTTTCAGATGATGGGCTATGGACCGAATGTCCAACGTTCAAGCCCCACCACTGCTGCATTCACAAATGCTTGGATTTTATACTGTGTCGGTTGTAACTCACTCAGGATAATATCGTCTACTAACTGTAGATATACTTAACTTGTTCATGGTGCATTGCAATTGGGAAATAGGTCATATAGGGCTTGGTGATTTTTTATGTTGAGCAATTGGATTAAGACTAAACTGAATACAGCAACTAGTTAATCAAGTTTACATTCTATTAAAAACACTCTTTTTATGTATAAAGTGTAAACGATGCACATTTTCTTGATGAATTTGTGTCACAAAAAGACTGTCCCCTGCCATTAAAAGCAATATAATAACTAATAATTACGTGCCCTAAAAGCTTAAAATATCTCAATAAGCAATATATAAACAAGTGCCTTAAACTATCTTAATGTCACTGTGTTAAACTATCACATATCTGTTTATTCAGTGAACTGTGCTTATTGAACAGCTTCATGCTTTTGCCCTCTTTGTCTTGGCTGAGGTCCTGTTGTCATGTTCGGTTTGCAGTTTGCACCCTTTTGTATCTTTTGTGTGTGAAACGTGTGATGCGAGTCTTTAAACATCTCATATCTCTCCACAGGTATCTAAAGGTTCTCATATCTCTCTACAGTTCTTTAAAGGTCTTCTTATCTTTCAGTGCCAAAGTAGGCACGGTGCGACAAGGAGCTTTTCGCTTCCCGAAGTTATTTCTCTATTCACTACTGCTTTTGGCTCCGACATACTGGCATAGCTATAAAATGGATTGTCAACACATGCAGTCAGGATGAGCTCTAGATTCTGGACCGAGCCGTCTACTGTTCCTGGGGCAGCTTAGTTGTTTTTATGCATTTTGAGTAATCAGTTTGTGACCGGATAGTGCTCAGACATATAAGTGTTTGTGTGTGAGTGCACCCCAAAATGCACGGATATCCGCCTTATATCTAACTTCAGGATGTGGCTTAAACAAGGGCAGTGCGATATAAAATGTATACCTCCTGAACAAAATGCAGGTGTGATCGCAGCTTTGCAGCAGTAGATTGAAAATGAGAAAATGAGTGCATAGTCCTAGGGGATACTTTTGCACCCTTTGAGGTCCCTAAAGGTCCACTCAGCATGTGTGTCTCCAGCTCAAATTTTTTTTTCCCTTTCATTGGCATTCGGGGGGCTCAAGGTCGGATTAGCAACCGTAGACAAAAATTCTATTTTCTTATGAGTTAAATCATCCTCAAAATATATATTTTTTTTCTATTGGTTAACATTAGGGAATGGGGGTGGCACTAGGGTTCCCTATCCAATCCATTTTGAGTTGAGTTGAATAATCCTATTTGTTTTATCTTCCCCAATTGTAAACATGGCAGCCAAATTATGACTCTGAGTGGTCCCTGAATGGATCCCAAGGGTCAATCAGTACCCCATGCACAAAAAAAACGTATTCCATTAAGAATCACCCTGCAAATTCTTATGTCTCTAACTCAAAAGTTTAAGTTTCACATGCTAGGAACCTGTGGGCCGATTGAAAAGCCATAAGCAGTCCACCTCAGTGGAGCACGCCTGAAGAGTTAAGAGTTAAAAGTGTCAATATCGCTAATGCAGAAGAAGAAAAAGGGTGGAACAAGAATAGAATACTGTCAGATAAACGATAGTGTGACTTTCTACTGGGTTCCTGCTAATTAAAAAACAAAAGCCCTTAATATTTATGGAGTCACTGATTACATTGCGATTACACACCACATGAAGCTTTACTGGTTTCCCTAATTGGCCACATTGTGTTGCTAATTGTTGCATACAGCAAATTTAAAGCCAGTACATCAAGATAAACACAATGGAACGATCGACCTGGCGGTTTAAGCACACTGAAACAAATCTATATTTTCAACATTTAGTAGATTTAATCCACTGTCATTTGCATTTCAGTTGCACAGTTGAAGGGACTTGTTCAGTTCCCTAGCAGTGACAACTTACAATCCAATATGAGACTTCTAATTAGAAAAATATCTAAACATTTATACTACATGTTTACTATATGTTTTAATATACTATATATTTATATACTTATATCTAAAGATTTTTACTTACATGCATCACGTTTTTGTAAACCATACACACTTGTATATATTTCTACATGAATATGACCTAAAAGATCATTCCATTTTCACACATAACGTATATATAGACACTTTAAAACACATGAGATATACAGAACTCAGTTGGCAAATGTATGTGTTGGCATATTTACCTCCAACTAAATGTGAGCCCTTTCCTCAGAACAGAGCAGCTTCAGCTCTGGCATATTAACGTGCTTCCTCATATGAACTGATCGGTTTAGGTCCATCTTTGACTTGGTCATTCAAAAACAATAACTTCAGCCTTCTTTAAACATGGTAGAATTACTTGGGCTTAGGGTCGCTGTCTTGCTGTATGTCAGATGATTCTGATAAATTAAGTTTACAGACAGGTGTCCTAAAATTTGCATAGAACTTGCTGGTAGAATTCATAATTCACTGTTATACCGATATTGGTATCGAACCATGATACTACCACCACCATGTTTCACACATGGGATGAGTTCCTAATGCTGGAATGCAATGATTTTTCTCGTATCGCTTCTAATTTAAAAAAGATTTCCAAAGTTATGTAAGCTTGAGACCTTAGTGCTAGACCCTGAGACCTGGACTGTAATTCCCTGGCTGGAAACTGTTCATTTCCAGTAGCCACTATACAAAACACACAAATTAGGGCACAGCTCAAAATGAAATATCCCATAATGAAATATCCACCTAATTTCTGTGAGCAGTGTATGTGTCTGCAATGCACTTTGTAATTCAAATTGTGTTGTTATTCAAATACAAATGTGCTCAGCATGTCATCACACAGTCTAGAATTCAATTAATAGCTAAAATGTTCATTCTTACTTGACATATTAGGTTATATACCAATTTAAAGGGAGCAAGGAGCAATTGTCCTACAGTAATTGTCCTACAGTAACTGTCCTACAGCAAATACAGCAATCAGGTAGTGTGAGACACAAGATTCCTTAGCTGTCTGAAGCACCATCTAGTGTTCTGGAACAGAAAAAACACTCCTGCTCACAAAAATGTTACCATCTCTCACTGACTCAGTGAGGCACATAGTCTAAACGCCAGATATTTTCCTTCAGTTTTGAATGGCATTTGTGCAGTCACAGTTTACTCGGTTTACATTTCAAAGGTTCAGCTTTGCTGCCTAGTGGATTGTCTTCGGTCATTTACCCAGGACTATCTTCGTAAAGTTCTCCCTTTAACCTGGGCTTCACATTATGCGTGCTGGTTTAGGATTCATAGCATTTGGTGTCTTTGTTCTCTTGAGCGGCCTACTAGGCGCACATTTTTTTTTTAATTTAGATTATTATTCATTGTGTGAAGTAATCCCAGCTTCAGTTTGTGTCCTCTGTGAGACATTTCGCCTGCTTGATGCACTCAGCATACCAGCCTTTAGGTTTATGCACTTTGTGTTTATCTTACCCCTCGTGCCAGAGTCCACTGAACTAGCCATTCTTCCAGGTAGATGATTAAACATTGGCACTTTGCACATGTGGTAAATAACTGTATCTATCTGAAGTGATTCATAATATTAAAGTTGAACTGGTGTCCGATCTATGCAAATGTATGTGAACCTCTGGTCAATTTACAGTTTATAGTTGATTAGTCAGATGAAAAGATACACAACGTATCCTATTCCAAAAAACAACTGGACAACATAAATTACCAATATTTAAATCTTAACCCTAATCTAATTTCTAAGTAAAGAGCTGGGTTTCCAATTCCTGCCAGTGACAAATGTAGCCATTCGGACAGCCAGGGCAGGTACAGAGAAATGTTTTTTTCTTTTTCATTTTGAAAGGATCTGTAAGAACAGCAGTCGATTAACCTGATATGCTATTGCACTACCACAATAGCTGGTGTGATACCAATTCCAGCAAGTCTGCAAAATCAGGAAGGAAGCCAGTGTAACAGTGAAACTAAAGGCCTTTATTAAATGAGCTAATGTTCACGTTTTTGGTTAACAATGAACAACATTTGTGTGCATGGCAGGGTTGCAAGGAGAAAGCCCCTGCTCTCCAACAACAATATTTCTGCATTTCTGCAGTTTGCTAATGATCACACGAAAAAGCCAAAATGTTATTGGAAATTAATTGACTGGAATGGGAAGCGCTATATTTATTAACAGTGTTTGGACTTGTTTTGCTGTGTCTGGTCCAGAATGGCTTGCTGTCATGGATGGAACAGTGAAATCTGTATTATCTCAGCAAATCTAATGAAAAGTAATTGGGCATCTGTAGATGAACTACATCTGAACAGAAAGTTAGTAATACAGCAAGAACAACATTAAATACATGTTGTTATACCAAAGAATGGTTAATGAGAGGAAATGTTTTGGAATGGCCAAGTCAAAAGTCTAATAGAACTGTTGTAGAATGATCTGAAGTAAGCAGTTTACGCGGGGGAAACCCATCAAAATCCCTCCACCCAGATGTACAGGACTGATCATCAGTTACTGGAAATACAAGGTGGCCACACCAGGTACTGAAATAAAAGTTTCACATACTTTCGTCACTTACAGATAGGTTTTAGTTCACAATTTTCTTCTGATTTGTTTGTTTGAGTTCTCTTTATTTACAGGTATTCCTCACTGTACGATGGCCTGACTTATAATATTTCAACTTTACAATGGCAATCTGATAATAAACATAAAATACACACTCCGCAGAAACCATACTCAAAGAACTTTTATATTCCTGGGCAAAGTGATACTGGGCGCTATACTCTCCTGCATTCTAATGAGGAAGCTGGCAGTGCGTGACATAGTGGCAGTGATGAGTGCTGGGAAACGTAGTGGGAAAAAGCTGTGGTCGGTCAATAATTTTGATTTCACTTTCAATACTTTATGCAATAAACCATAAACAATAAAATACTTTATAATATAATGTTTATGCATTAACGATTTTGCCAAACTGTAGTTTAAAGTAAGTGTTTAAGCATCCTACGCGCCATAATACTCTCCTGTGCTCGATTTGAACCTCTGCAGTGCGTGCAGTGTGTGGGAGTCACTGAGCGGGAGTAATGAGCGCCGGGAAATGTAGTGAGGAAAAACCGCGGTTGTGATTGTTTCCAGTATTTAGCATGGAACAATAAGGAACGGCACGCTACAATATATACAGTATGTATAAAAAGCACTGGTTTACAATAAATTCAACCTACAATTGATTTGTCAAAATTCCCATCATAAATCAGGGACTGCTTCATCTCCCTATATTTATCTTGTGGAAAATAATGTTTTAGACCATGTCTACACATTGTTAAAAAATCGAAAGGGTTCAGAAACTGATAAAAAAATATTCCAGTATATGCTCAGACCCTAAACTCTGGATAAAAATAAACCTGCAGCAACAGGGAAGCCAACTAACTCACAGACAAAACAAGGATGCAACAACAGCGCAGTCACTGATTCACACCTGATTTAGACAAGCGGATGTATGACAGACGAAACTGGTCATCGTTAACACCCTGATTTTCAGTTAATCGATCAGAATATGTGCACTCATGTTATACTTTCCTCTATCTTCCCTCAAATCCATAATTCACTCGCAGTATACAAATTTCTGAGTACGCAGCACATATACGGTGTGTTTAAAGCCAGATTTATACAAAACGCAGTTTTTCACTCCGACTGGACCAGAGTCCACCTGTGTGCACAAGGTTTATTAGCTCTATCCCTGTGTATAAGAACGCACATCACCACTCACACAGAACTGTTAGTGACGCACATAAAGCAGCAGGGCATCAATCCTATCCCCTCAAGCTTGTAAACCACAAATGATCGCGCCCTAGTTCCAGAAGCAGCCATGCAGTCAAGAGACACAAAGAAAGAGAGAAGGTTTCCAGAAAAGGCATAGGGTGACTCATCTCCCCACAGACAGATGATGTCGGGGCTCCTCGGATACCTGTCAGAAAACTAGAGCATGTACAATTAGAGCCTTTCTCACTTCCTGTGCCAGGCAGTTTGACAGGAAGACAGAGAATAACCATGCTTATGTGTGACAGCGGAATTTCACACAGCCTTGCCCTTTCAGACACGACAAGCAAATTTAATAATTGGAACATAATACCATACAGTCGTAGGCAAAAGTCACCCCCAAATCATTTTGAAAATGATCAACTTGTTGATTAAAGTTAACACGTCTTCAAGAAACACTTACATTTGATATATTTTTTCCACTTATGGATCTGCAAAGAACATCTACAGTTTACACAACTGATTTTAAGGTGTTGTTATTTATTTTAGTTCCAGCGTACAGTTTTAAAAATTCCTCGAGGCAGTAAAGAAAACAAAACAAATACGGTAATATAATGATCACCTGAAGTGTTCAAGCACTCACTTTTTGTAGTACAGGTATGTCTGTTGGTCTAGGTATTAAGGCTGTAACCTACTTAGCACAGCATATTTTATTTTGCTGTATACATTAGCTGTTGTAGTGCAGCATTTGTATTGGCACAGGCAACAGTGAAGCCTCTGGTGCAAAAGGTTTTATTAAACACAAAGTTTTACGGTGTTTGGCTGGTGCTGTGCTCCTTATAAGCTGACAAATGATGACGTTGAGCATGCAAATGTTGAAAATATCCAAACTATTTTATGCTGTAAATGAAATCATGGCCCAAACCTAGTTGATAAAGTTTTAATTGGATTTTAAGATTGTTTTTTTTTTCATTTATAGCAAGTTGATTCAGCTATTTTCCCCTGATGAATTCAAACTACAATTATGCACATGTAACAATTATTCAATACCAAAGAGTTTGAAAAACTGCATTCCAAGCCAACACTTCAGTTCCTTAAGCTTTGACCTAATGGATCAGAGTAAAACAAAACAACTCCTTAACCAACTTTGTTAGTGTAGTCAATAAGGAATGAGGAAAAGTGTTTCTCTCTCCTGCTCTCTATTCCACTGCAGTGCCAATTATCTACAACATATACAATATTTCACTGTGATATTCCTGTTTAGTGTAGGACCAAATACATACACAAAGTGTGTACCTGTGAACTTCTGAGTAGTTCTCTGTTCCTGTGTGCTGGAGACGGAGCTGATCTGTTACTGGCCGAGGTGGTAAGGCCCATCACGGCTCCATTCTCCACCGGTTCCTCTGTGGCAGACTTGGATCCTGACCAGCCAGACGTGTTATCTACACACAAAAGCAAACAAAGCAGTCAGCACATGAGAGCCAGACTTGTTAGCTGTGAGTGAAATTCAGATATAAAAGTAACATGTGAAAAAAGCATCCCATTTTACTCCTGCCTATCATGATCAGAGGTCTGGAGCCTAATCTAAAGTTCACTGGGGGAACCAGATTGAATCGTCTTTGTGTACACTGTGGTAGTATGGGTGAAAGTCGTGGACTCACAACTGCTAAAAATTGTAAGTTTGTATCAGTTGCAAGTTCCTGTAACTTCCAAATGCATTTTTTACATTTATTTCCTTAAATGAATCACTTTTTCGAATTCTGATTTGATACCAAGGGTAAAGCTCTGAGTTTCAGAGTTAAGATTCCAACATCACATGGAATTTATTCACTAGATTTTATGAACACAACTGTGAGGACTGGCTCTTTTTATTTATCCACAAGAGCAATCGTGAAGTCAGGTACTGTGGTCGGGAGATACTGCTCACAGCTGATGTCATAATTATTTCTATAATTACATTTCTAATTTTGCAACATTGTCTAACAGCTGCTTTACAAATATCTAGTCCACAGTCCAAACTGAGCAAGCCTAGGGTGACAGTGGGAAGGAAAAACTCCCCAAATGTTATAAAAAAGAAACTTGGGAGAACCAAAACTCAAAAAACTCAAGGACCCATCCTTCTTGGGCAGCCTATTTCTTCCAAAAACAAAAAACAAGAGATAGAAGTTAAATGAAAGAAAATATAACAAATCAAATAGATGGAGATTATAATAAATTAAACAGAATGCTATATAACGAAAAATGTAATAAAATATATAATATAAAACTATAACATATAATTATATAATAGTATATAATATATAATGAAATCGTACATTATATAAAATAGATAATAGAGTCTCTTCCTTATTT
>JAUZST010006648.1:0-14700 GCA_034779995.1 Parotocinclus haroldoi
TACAGAACACACACAGTGTACTGTCAAACAAATTACAGTGTATATACATGTACATCTACTTTAGGTTACAGTATAATCATTTGGACTTATAATTACAGTGTGTGTACATGTACTGTGGTAGATACAGTGAGGTACAAATTGCTTTGGTAAAGTGTACAGTGTTTATTACAGTACAGTCTCATGTACTGTATAAAAAGTTACAATGTAGTGTGTATATATACATGTGTATTGTACAAAGAAATACAATATGTATTGTATACTGTATATTACACTCAAATGTAATATATAATAAATGACACTGTGTATTGTATATTCCAGTGCGCTGACATATTGTATAATAAATTAGTGTGCATACATTCCATTTATATTACCGTATACTCCTGTGTACTCTATAATAAATTACAATTCACATGCATGTACTGTATATTACAGTACATTTACAAATATTGTACAATAAATCACAGTACTTAGTTTTGCTGTGGTAATAAATACAGTAAGAAACTAGACTGACAGTAAGTTACTACTGTTATTTTTAATAATAGACCTTTGCAGTTAAGGTTTTTTTTTTCAGTTCTATTAAAGATTCAGTTTTTCCTCATATTTTCTCAGCTTGCTAATGTAGACAAGAATTCAGACTTCTTTTGCTTTGGTGCTTTTGCTCGCTTATTTGTTTAACTGCTTCATTTGTTTTTCATGTAAATTTAGATCCACACTGAGACAGCCATTAGGTTATTACATTCATGTTGTGACTCGTAGAATACCTGGTGCAACTGTAATGGTAAAATGCTGTATTCTGCATATGTTTGTGATGTGCACTTATAATGAAATTATTGTCTGTCTATAAATAATTACTGAATGTGTGGATGTTTAACATGCAACATTATGTAAAGGCCTGGTCCCTTCTGTTATATTGCATGAGTAAGAGGGTAGCTGGCAAATCACAGACATAATGAAATGGATATTGGATTGTACTGGAGGCCGTTTTCAGAAAAACACTACGACAGTTTAGCATGTTGTCTACACATACATGTTAGAGACATAGTATATATGGGCTTTGTTATATACAAACACAACGTCGTGAAAAAATATACAGAAATCTGGCCCTTTCCTATAGACTACAAATCAGACTGATGCATCGCTTATTGATTTGTAACATTAGTCGGACTATGGAAATATTAAACAGACTTGGGTGCACGGTTGTAGCTGTAGTTGCCTATTGTACCAATAGCAGAATAGACAACCACTGTTCAATACAAACTAAAATTGCATTTGCGCACTGCATTTGGCGGTCAGATTACACATATTAATAACAAAGGAGCACCCGTTAAAAGACTGAACGATGTCTAGAGCATGGAAGAAAGGATCAAATCAAAGATGTGACACGGACAACACCTCGTTGGAATATGGTGGCGTTTTCTTTAAATACACAATTCGTTTCTAAACCGTGCAGCTCAAAATAAATGCACATCGACACCTCCAGACCCCCACCAGCCTGTGCGCATCTGTGTAAATGCTTTAACTCAATATGAGATACCACAAGGTCAAGCTGACACAGACCTGGACTCTGATTAAAGCCAAGAAAAACGTCTTACCTCCTCGTGGGTGCGCGTGTGTGGCTGTTACAGAAATCAGTCCGATTCCAGCTCAGACCCGCAGCGCTTGTTCATCTCTCATCACGTCAGGCGCTCGCCACATCTCCGACCTCTTTGTGTTTGCTGCTGATGCTGCGCTGGTGCTCCTCACCCTCCTCCTCCTCTTCTTCTTTCTCCCCCCTGTTCCTCCCCCTGTTCTACTCCTGGTGATCCTCCTGATCCTCAGCGTGTAAGCTCCTGCACGACTGCACGTGTCGTGAGGGTGTGGCACCTGAATGAAATAAGCCGATCTTTAGCTCAAGAAACCTTAGCAGTCGACGGTATAGTACTATGATTGCTTAGTTATTAGCATTCCTAACAATATGACCGCTAGAGGTGCACCACTACTCATACTACTCTTCTATAAGGTTTAACTGTACACCGTCGGGAAACTCTATACCAAATATAAAATGATTATCTAATATAGGCTATTTTATGTCATACCACCAGCACCTGACAGAGGTGGACCTCCAGACTACTCTACTAACTAGTTAAGCCGTAGTAGCACACTAACGCAGCTAAATTCAATTTCAGTTCAGTTCAGTACAATTCAATTTTATATGTATAGCGTTTTTTACAATGGACACTGTCACAAATTAACTTTACATTTATACATGAACAATTGTGACAAATTGGATTCTATTGCCCCTAATAATCAAGCCAAACAACTTGACAGTGGCAAGGAAAAAGTCCCTGAGATTAAGAGGAAGAATGCTAAGAGGAACCAGACTCAGAAGGGAAAGCCATCCTCATCTGGGTAATACAGCATACAATGATAGAACAATTCCAGGGCACTGCCACTATATTACCTTACTAAATATTGCAGTGTAGTGAAGGTGAAGGAGAATAAGACTCAGCAGGCCCTGTTATCGACACCCAAACAGCACACCCATATAGCACAAACAAATACCAGCTGTAACAATATCTCTTATTGGTTCATGCATGGGAACCCTTACTTGGTGTACTTGTGCCATTTCCCTGAATCTACACATACACACTTAATACCGTAACTAAAGGCAGTAACTTAAGCAATAAACAAGACAGTATGTCTATATGCATCAAACTAGATCACATACATAACACAACAGAAAAGCACATAACACATTCATAAATCCAATCCGACCCAGGATTCTGTCTCTTCTGCGGCGTCCCCTCCGCATGGATTGGATTATGTGGCAGTTGGCACTAGATAGGCTGGTCTGAATATTTTATATAACTCCTGATCTACTGGGAGTTTCATGCACAACCATCTCTGGGGTCTGAAAAAAGAATCTTAGCGCAGCAATGCCTTGTTCATGCTAGAAATCAGAGGACAATGGACAGACTAGTTAGAGTTGATAGAAAGACAACAGAGGAACAATTCATCAGTGGAACCTTGAAGCAATTAGACTACAGCAGCAGACAACCACATGACAGCAGACACCAGGTGTCACCCCTGTCAGCTAAAAACGGTCAACTGAGCATATAATTCGCATGGGCTCAGGTGTAGGTGTTGTCGGGCTACGCCCCCCCCCCCCCCCCCCACACACACACACCCCTAAGACAAAGCGCAAGGTTAATTGATTACGCTAAATTTGCCGTAGTGTGTGAGTGTATGCATCCTACGATGGAGTGGCACCCTGTCTAGGGTTGTTTCTGCCCTGCGTCCTAGGCACTGACTCTCCCGCAATCTTGATGAGGTATAAAATCTCTGTGAAGCTGTTTTATTGAAATATTACTGTTCGTTTGTGATGATTACAGCTATAGAAATCATCGCTTGTGTTCCTCAATATTTGTAAGAAAGTAAACAAAGCAAACCTAATGGGGGTGTTTCAATCACTAGACCTTTATGGTCTTTAGAAATAAATTAGCACAAATGTTTCATTTTACGGCACAAACGAGCACTAACGACCGAGACCGTTTTGATGCCGTTTGTTCTCTCACGGGGCTGCGTAACAACAATATGCAATAATATACTACAATATTAATAATACAATTTGGAATTTGGGAAAGAGTAAAGTGGAAACAGCACACACTGTGATACAGCACAAATGCGGCACAAAATAAACAGCATATGTATTTTGACTCACGTTAATAGCTTTCTTTACCGTATTACTTTCATCTCTCGTTATAGCCCATAAGCGGCGCTGTTTGACCGTTTATACCTTGTTTCTATAGCAATCGTGTTTTCGGTTTCGGCGCCATTTTCAAACAGCGTTAGCGTTACCGGAATAGAACTGCCATGTAACGGGAATGTGCAGTGACAAGCTCTAGGATAACATTAAGTTAGTGCTAATTTTAATGTTATTATTGTATAGTCGCGTGAGCAGTTTCAAACCGTGATGAGCCATGGTGCTATAACGGCTTTGTCAACGCACTGGAGTTTTGTAAACAAAGCTAGCTAGGCTGTGATGCTAAACCTTATGCTAATCGCTAAGATGTAGGTTATGCAGTTATATTATAACAAGCTGTCTGGTAAGTCTTTTTTTCTGTGACGACACAAACTCCTATATAAATGGACTTAACTCTGGATTGTTTTACCTCCTACTTTGTTCTGTTTTGACCAGTCAAACGTAAGATAATGCTTTACATAGCTAGTGTACGTTAATACGTACGTTAATATAAAGATAAACACATACAGCACAATGCATTCATAGCAAGTGATACAGCTTTATTTGTGCTTACAGAAACACTGTCTTCTATTAACTTGACAGTTGGTGTTTGTCAAAACAAGAAGAAAAACAGCGCCAGTAAAGGGACAGTTTATACATAATTATTAGGGGTCTGAGTCCTCTAACAAAGTGTACTGGGAGAAAGTCACTACATTTACAGCAAATAACAGACGGCCTTATCCAGCGAGACTTGCAATTTATGCAATCTTACAGTTCAAGCACTTGAGGGTTAAAGGTCTGCCTAAAGAACTCGACTGTGCAAGTTTGGCAGAGGTGGAATCACTGTGTAAATGAAACTGATGATGATGTGGTATTGTTCTCAGTCGTTACCTCTACTAATAATGTTCTAAATGTGTGCAGACTGCTGACTGTCACTATGAGTACAAACGCTGAGAGGAAGTTTCTTAATCTCCGAAAGCGTCTGGATCAACTGGGTTACAGACAGCCATTAGGAATCGACTCGCTGCCTCTGGTTGAAAAGCTGTTTCAGTGAGTAAAACTTCCCATTAAACGTTGTTCTAAAATTCAAAGACTTTTGAAAAATTTTGACAACTGGCTGTCTATGAATGATATTAATTAGTGAAATTTGCTTTCCAGAGATCTAGTGCACACAACTGAAAGTCTTCGAAATGCCAAACTCTCAGCTGGGAAGACAGAAAAAGACAGCCGTAATCTGGATGCTCTCTTGGCACCATACAAAACAGAGAATGCTCGGTTGATTCAAGAAAATAATGAACTGCACTTGGGGCTCCTCAAATTGAGGGAGGACAAGGATCGGACCACTCGAGGTACATGCGACAATAAAATGGGCAGGGACTGGGGATTGAAAATGCTATTCTTTCCTCTTACAAGACCAACTTCCATTTTGCTCTGATATAATTGCTTGTTTATTTTACCAAACCAATTTGTACCTCACTGTATCTACCAAAGTCTGTAACTAAAGCAAAATGAATAATAGTAGTGAAAACACGGATAATTCATAAGAATTAAGTAACATGCTCACACAAATTAGGGGATATTTGAAATATTACTAATTTCTGTGAGCAGTATAATTACAATTTACCTTATCAGTACTAATACTCTAGTACAATACTTTATTGAAGACATTTGTTTGCATTGTCTTAGATGTTGTTTAAACTGAGGATTACTGAAATAAGTTAAATTTCTTAAAACAAAGATGTTTGCGTGATTCATATTCATTACAAATAAGAGAGTGTATTATACATCCCTAGAAAACGTCAGATTTTTAAAATTATATCAGTATTGGGGAAGATGTGAATCATAATTTCAGATTAAAAATTGTATCTTAATGATACAATTTTGCATCACTAGGACTAATTGAGATCATGCAACCTCCAGGGAATTCCTTCTACAGGTATAAGTGTAAAGTGTGTGAAGTTCTTTCTACATTCAGCTAGTATCGGAACCATCCCTCATTTAATTATCTGGTTAAATAGTGCCATTTACCTCTGAGCAGTGCATCATATGACGACTCTTAAGCTGTCATGATTTTGAATTATATGCTCCATAAAAGCCTCCTGATCTTATTTTCTTTGTCATTAGAGCTGAAAGCTTTCATCAGAAAACTTGATCACGAGACTTCGGATCTAAAGTTCCTCAACAATCAGTATGTGCATAAAGTGCGTGCTCTGGAAAAAGACAACAAAAATAAAACAGAACGCATCCAGCAACTTCAAGAAAAGAACCTGCAAGCTGTAGTGCAGACACCAGGTAGAGTGGCTTTCTGTACCTATGATTTTTTATGCCTTTTGTTCCCTGTGCTTGACAGCCAGTAGTTTGGTTTAGTTTTGATTAGTGGTTTTATCTGTGTTATAGTCGAAGAAAAATGACAGCAATTGTAGTTACCTAGAATCATGTAGTTGTATTTCACAAAAAAACTATTTTAGTACCAAGTGTATTTTTAGATATGCCACAGAAAGTGCCAGTGATTTTTATTTATAATTACTAATAAAATGTATACAATGATAATATTCAGTAGAAAGTGTGGTCATTTCAGCAGGATGTGTGTAAAGTAGTGTGTACAGGTAGGTTACTTTAAATGGTTATCACATTGTTGTGTATCCCACTATACTAGTAGTCAGAGGGTGAGGTTATGGTCTATTATAATTAATTGTGCACAGATAAATATGCCCCTGGAGGAAACTGTCCAGTTTATTCCTCAGAAAAGGTTGCTGTTGCTGTTGCTTCTTTGACAGTCTGTAATAAACTGATCGGCCATGACAATAAAACCATTGACAAGTGAAGTGATTGGCATGGTGTGATGTGCTGGACAAACAAATTGAATCCATATAAGCGACACGTCACAACTACCAGGACTTCCAGAAGGATCTGCTGCTAATGTGATTTGTTGCCAGATACCACAGGACATCTTTAGAGGGTTTATGAATTCTGTGCCTTGACCAGCCAAAGGCCTGTTGGCTTGAGGGCGACCTACATAATATTAGTCAAGTGGTTTTAACATTACATCTAGCTAGATTGGAGCATATAAATAAACATTTTATGTATTTAAGAAAACATTAGATGGAATTGCTGTTAAAAATGAGTTGTATTATGACCGCAGTGGTACAATTTTAAAGTAATGGACATTGTGGTTGAAACAGCAGTACGGATTTGAACATTCTGATCACTGGTATAGAAACGTAACCACTGACAAGGTGTTGTTCATAGTTCCTGCTAGTACCTGCTGTTTGTTTAAACAGGAGGAAAGAAAAGGCCAATACCTTTCAGACGTCAGCGAATGCAGATCGATGAGCTACTCCCTCCTCCTCATGGCCCCACTTCTCCAGCTGTTGCACAGCCTGATGACCCCTATATTGCTGATCTTCTGCATGTTGCTGATGAAAGGTATAATTTTATGGGCAATTTAGTTAGATTACTGAATATGGCAAAACCAGCAAATTGTTGCTTTTTATTTATGATCTACATAAATGGCTTGTTGGAATGTGGTCTCCTGTTTGTTTTAGAATTCAGGAGCTACAGGAGCAGGTGACTGCATTGAAGTTGGACCTAGAGAGAGCCCAAGGAGGAATAAAACACCTCAACACACAAGTGCGTTCATTTATTAAACTACGTGTTTTATTTATCCGCTTTTTTTATTTTTACCCTCACCAGTTAGAGCTGTTGCCTCTCAGATCCAGAAATCCTTGGTTCTGTGTTGGCCCTGGACCTCTTTGTGCATGCATGGGTAAACTCCAGTTTCCTCCCACATTCCAAAGACATGCATTTGGGGCTCCCTATCCTCAGACGATGTCAGTTTTGTGCCAGTATCTCACCCGAAATGTCCTCCCTGCAGAATGTTAACTGATATAATTAGTTAAGAATTGACAGTATTATTGTTATGATTACCGTAACCATTATTGCTTCTATAATAGATCTAGGGAAGAGGAGTCGTACAACACCTAAATCTGAAAATCACACAATGCCACACAGACTTCAGAAGCTACTACTCAAAATCCATTTGCTCTGTCATTTGTGTAGGTGGAAGAGCGAGATAAAGAGATTGAGCGTCTCAATCGGGCACTGAATGGAGGCAGACCGTATGACGTACTGTCTCTGGAAGCTCAGAACCTCAGTAATGAAAAGCTCGTCGCCCACTTGAACTTGCAGGTGACTAACTACATGCAATGAGCCTTTTTTAATGATGAGGTTTTGGTTTACTTTTGCAAGAGGGTGAGCTCATGGTCACTTAATGCTGATGTGTTGGCCATTTTGCCCTCAAATGATTTTGATTCGTACTGTTCTGGAAGTTGTTACAGCAGTATAATAGGAAACACTGTTTCTTCTTATTAAAACACATTGAGACGAAAACTATATCAGTGCTCATTCCAGCACTATTTGCACACACTGTGGCGAACTGCAAAGTCGTTCCTCATTTAAAACACTATAAAAAACAACTGTCAGCCTCAGAGAACTTTGCAACAATGGCAACAGAGAAAATGTTCTTATATCCCTGTATCATTCCCGGTGTATTATAAAGGTCAGATTTCAAAGTCTATTAAAGTAGTATGTACCGTTTTACAGATTGCATAGTGCTGATAACAATGTTAATTATTCTATTAAGTATCCACTTGAGACTAGTGATTGGCCATTTTTGACACAACTTACAGTAATTGGCTTACAGCATTAAACAAAATTCATTTGCAAACACCTCTTAACTATTGATGGTTTTTGAAATATGTTCATGTAAAACTGCTATTTCAGCATCATTATTTTACTATTTACAGTCATCATTTTACATTTACGATATTTGGCTGATGCCCTTATCCAAAGCGACTTACAACTGATACAGCCTTACAATCCAAGCAGATGTGGGGTAAGGGTCTTGCTGAAGGACCTAGCTGTTGTAGCCTATCGATTAAGGCACTGGACTCTGGACCAGAATGCCCAGGGCTCAAATCCCACCTCTGCCAAGCTGCCACAATTGGGTCCTTGAACGAGACCCTTAACCCCACATCCACATCTGCTTGGACTGTAAAACTGTATCAGTTGTAAGTCGCTCTGGATGAGGGTGTCAACTAAATGCCATAAATGTAAAATGTAAATCTACCAGTGGCAAATCAGGATCAACTAGCCTCCTTCAAATGCCTCTACCGTTTTCCCACATCACATTATAATCCAAGCTGAAAATTGGAGCGGTTGAAGCGTAGGTATACAATTGTGGAGCCTGTGTCACTACTGTTCCTGATAGTGATTGTAACTGATTACTCTTAAATGGGGCATTTTTGCATTTGATTTTTACTCATTTGATGAACGTTAGAATTTCACCTCAAATATCCTCTAATTTTTGTGAGCAGTATATCTCAACTACCTGACTCTCAACAGCTTTTACCCCTGTCCCTCTCTTAGATTGAGTACATGCAGGAAACAAACAGGACTCTTGAGCAGAAGGTGGAAGGTCTTCAGCAGAAAAAGAAGACCGTTTCTAGCGAGGTTGCCAATTTAAGTGCAAGGAACCAGGAATTGTGCAATGAGCTCACCCAGATAGATCAGCTCGCACAGCAATTAGAGAGAGACAAAGAGATTGTGTTAGAGACTGCAGACATGGAGCTGCTAGAGGCCAAGGTAAGGAGAGATTATAAGGAAATCTGGAAATTCAAAGAATCCATGAACAATTTGAGTGATAAATCAGCATTTCTTGTTTTTGCCAATGTGAGTTCAAATCAAATACCAGTGCATACAGAAAATCACTAGTGGGTTGTTCAACAAGGCTCACAGTACACACAGTACCCGCAATGGATTTGGAATTAATTCAAACAGAAAAGCTTGTTTGTCATTATACTACTTATGAGTATTTGTCAGTGATTAGATCACACATAACATATGCTCCATTATGGGATTTTGTTGTTGGGTGAATAAATATTTTAGCCATTGCATGACAAACTAAGATTCACATCTGTATCAGGTCCAATAATATCTCTGCTTGTCTTACAGATTTTCTCACAAGTCCTGTGAGTAGATAAAGATAACCCAGTTAAACAAATGAGACAAAAATATTATACTTGGCCATTTATTTGTTGAGGAAAATGATCCAATATTACATAATTGAGTCGTCACTAGTCATAGTGATAACTTGTATAGTTTATATGCTACAGACTTAATCTAGAGGGTTTAGGAGGGTTATATTCTAAATGCTGATTTGTTTATACCATCTCTGCCTTCAGAAAGAGATCCAGCAGCTGCACAGACAAATGAAGGAACTGGAGGGAGTCGTTTCTAAATCAAGACAGGTACGTGTTAGAGGGCACCTGCGACATTATGCTCTACTCTGTCTTGTGAAATGGGCCGTGTAATTAGCCATCTGTTGCTGTATAGAAGACTACTGTCACAAATCTGGATAGAACAGGCTTAATGTATGTTTTATGATAGTCATAACCTACAGTAGGAACGTGTGTGGATTCCTTATCTGTGAATTATGTACACAACACAGATATAAATCACTGCTGGTGTTATTTTTCATATTTATTATTGCAACTACCTGATGTGTGTAGTTGACTAAAGAACATTAAGACCAGCTGAGCAACATACCTTAATATTAACTAGTTTATTTAATGGGCCTTGTACAAGCCAATATGTATGGGTAGTAATAATAATTAATCTGGTTAGAACGCAACAGCGTTTTCTTAGGAGGAAGCTTACAGCATCATCTATCCTAAAGGTGTTCAGTACAGACAGAGACACAAGGGACTCAAACATCTTAGACACAGTAAAGCATCTATTTAAATAAACCTTAAATAATCTCATCTGGTTAAGAAAGATATGGTTATGCAGTCTATATATATATATATATATATATATAGTCTCCTCTCTCTCCCCCTCTCTCTGTGACTAAATGAAACGTTTACAGGTGACACTGTCTGTGCGTGTGTCTGTCTGTCTGTGCGTCTCTCCTGATGTGTGTGCGAACAGTGGCGTGTTGCATTCTAAACTTGAGCTTCCTCGTACATGGTTTTTCAATTATTTAATTTTCAGGTCCTCCCCAATTGACGACGGGAATATGATCAGTCAAAGCCACTTTGAAATAAATAATTATAGCATAGCCTACCTTAAACATACTCCGAACACTTACATTAAGCCAGGTGAAAGAAATAATTACAAAGGTTTAAGGTATTCAGTATGAATGTCTTGTAATTTATTGAAAGTATAAAACGGTTATTGTTGCGGCCGTGGCTTTTCTATACTATATTTCCCAGCGCTCATCACTCCTGCCATGTCACCTCTCTACATCGTGCACTAGAGAGTTCCTCATTCAGCATGGCAGAGTGTGAGAGAGTGTTATATTGCATATCACTTGCCTGAAAGTGAAAATTTAGTGTACAGTTTAGATGCCTCATATGTTACAGTGGGAAATCTTTTGAACTCTTCCCAGATATTTGAAAGTTAATAGTCATTTATTTAGTAAAGAGATTACAAATAATAAATGAATAAAAAAATCATAATCATAATTCTTTTTTGTGTTTTTCTGTGCCGTCGTTGTGCGTCACTCATGTGTCACTCATCTGTATCACAGCTTGGAAGAGCTGATTTAAGTTTAGAAGAATGTATGGTAAAGTCTTGTTCTTGTTCCAGACTGTTATATGGTTTCACTCTTGCCTCTGTTCCAGGACTTAGCAGAGGGGAATCATGAAAAGGATCGTCTAGTGGATCAGCTATCGGAAATACAGAAGCAGAATGAGAAGATGGAGGGACTGATGAATTTTTTGGAGGAGGAAAAAAGACGATTGCAGGACAAAGTCGAGAGAATGACACAAGCTGGTGAGCTGCTGGGCTGTTTGTTGAGTGATGTTTTGAAGAGTATAGCACAGAAGCATTTGTATTACTTCTACAACAATCCGCACAATCATCTGACAATGTCTGAAATTGTAATTGGAGGCTATACAGAATTATACAAATTTATTGGGCATCCTATATATTTAGTTTATATTCTGCTTTTGCTTTATTTATTTAAGTTTTTGTGGTTGCTGCACTTTGTAGTTCTACATTTACAGATTGTGGTACATCTGATTCTGGATTTACTTTTAGTCCCCTTAACTCTATTCTCTAATAATTAGGACGCACACAGGACCAGCACAAATCATGTACTATTCCAGCAGTGGATCATTCTCAGCAAATAGTTGTGTGTTCGTGCTGAGCATATATGATTGACACAGCAGTGCTGCTGGAGTTTTAAAACATTGTTCACAGACACTGTCCATTTAATTGAAGAAATTCACCTTAGTCAGAGACAGTAAGGGCAGCACGGCGGTTCAGTGGATAGCACCGCCACCTTACAGCAAGAAGGTCCTGGGTTCGATCCCAGGGAGGATCCCTGGGTCCTTTCTGTGTGGAGTCTGCTTGTTCTCCCTGTGTCTGTGTAGTTCTGATGTAACCTTGTCTAGGTATAACCTTACGTGTGTCGCTGAGATGGCCAAAGATGCCGATAGTGACGTTAAGCCAAAAACAAACAGAGACAGTAGCTCATATGTTGCTGCACATGTGTTTTAGTCATTATCTAATCCTCAAAGAGAACTAGCGAAGTATGTAGAGAAACAGATGGAACTACAAATACTTAAATGAAGAACTTGCAATAACTAAACTGAAAAATATGGAATGCTTAGGACTTTTATATGTATATAGTATGTATATATGTATGTGTGTGTATACATGTTACAGTATTAGCCAGTGGATGAGGGACAATTGCAACAAGCTATTGCATTTCTTACATTGGACCTCTTTTGTATTAGATAAGGAAATGATTTTAGAATTGGAGCGAATGCGTGCTCGGCATGGAATGTGCGGAAAAGACCGCTCTCCATCACGGTTGGATGCTTTCGTGAAGAGTTTGGAGGAAGAAAGGGATCACTACAGACAGGAAGCAGAAAGGTACCGCAGGACAAGGGGAGGAGCAGAGAGCATCACCTGTAGTCCATCCAAAAGCAGGAGTCGAGGAAGAGGGCCTGAAAAGGTATGCAACAAAAACAAATCAAAAAGCATACTTTCTTAGTGGTGTGATAGTCTGCTCATGTTTCAGTTTTCTTCAAAAAAAAATTTCGTTACTGAAGTATAAGCAATGTACAGTTTCTTATTAATGTACATATTTTAAGCTGTCCTTGTCCTGTCCTAAAATTTTATATATATATATAATAATTGCAGCTGCAATATATATTAAATAACCAAGTGAAAAAAAGTTCCTGTTTTGTTTTCAAGGAATAACAATTCAAAACGTGTAATTATTACACTGTGTATGGATGCACGATGCTTAATTGTGCTCTCTGGTGTTCAAAAAGAGCAATTACATCAGATGGTACAATAAACAGAATACATGAGATTGTATATTTTTACAACACACAGTGACGTTTTTGCTTAAGTGCCCTTTCACACCCTTAATGTTTATGGATTCAGTTGTGGATGCATCGTCTTAGAAAAGTTCTGGAAGTGTAATTTCTTATAAACTGCAGGTGACCTGCCTAACCCTCTCTCTGATGCTGTATATAGGGAGAAAGCACAGACACAGAGCTGTCACATGCTGTACGGGAGAGAGATGAACTGCAGGTCATGCTGCTGGGCTTTGAGAAACAGATGGAGGACATTCAGGTTAAAGTCAAATTGCTTACAGCTGAGAGAGACCAACTCAGCACTCAGTTTCAACAGGTGACACAGAGTCCCTTTTGGTGTCATTTTAAATAATGTTCACACATTGTACCTCCATGGTGCCTCGATTCTCGTCATTAGTTTGTACCGAGTAAATTTTTCACGGGGAGAATAATGTTAATAGAACGAGTCCATTCCAGAACCCCAGAAATCCACCCTGTATAATACATTATATGCATTAATGCAGTTGTATTGCGCAGGTGCTTCCTGATTATAAAGGAAGTTAAATGTCCCATGAACTGATGAGTTTACTATAGTCTGCCAAAGCTGCCGCATTTGGGTCCTTAAGCAAGGCCCTTAACCCGCGATTGCTTGCATTGTAAGACTGTATCTGTTGTAAGTCACTTTGGATAAGGGCTTCTGCCAAATGCAGCAAATGTACAAATGTCTATACTGTATCATAGCGAAGCCAACCTTACTGTTTCAAATGCTTGTACATTAACCTACGGTTGGCCAAAATCATTAACGCAATACTTATTTTAAAATAAAGTGTTAAATCTAATGTACTTTAATGAGTAAAGGATTGAAAGTGAACAGTAAAGCAAAACATTGCTCTATTGGTTAACTTTAGGTCCTAGCTGCCAGTGCTAACTGCTTAGCATAAAAGTGATCTGAAGGACTCAGTCTTTGATATCGTTTCAGTTTGCTGTCATTATTTAGACCAAGAATACAGTGCTGTAGACACAAGAAATTAAAACATGGTAAACACAATGGCTCTGTACTCCGTACTGAACTGAGAATCGAGTTTGTGGAGAAACGATGAGAGTCGAGACTTGTTACTCTAGTCAAAATGCATTGAGAATCGAATTGGACGAGTTATGAGGTAGTCAAGTTCCGAGGTACCACAGTATGTGTTTTTTTAAATAGTTCATATACTCATGGATTATTAATTCAGTAGATTCAGAAGGTGTGCTGTAAAGGAACAGGCCCTTTGTCATGGTACGTCTCTACATGCATGCTTGTGCTTAGGCCCAGGAGGAGCTGAAGTGTGCTCGTTGGGGGCTTCCTCCTGAACTACAGCAGAGAACGAGGGCGGAGCGACAGCAGGTAGATGCTGAACTCCATAAAGTTACAGCAGAAAGAGATGCTCTCCGTGAGAGACTCAAGGTTTGTTTGTTTGCATGGTAAAACAGTGTAAATCAGGCAGAGCTGTGTGTATGTGTGAGCTGTTTTGACAGCTTTTCTTTAACTGGACAAAGCAGTGTGTGTGTGTGTGTGTGTGTGTGTGTGTGTGTGTGTGTGTGTGTGTGTGTGTGTGTGTGTGTGTGTGT
>JAUZST010006649.1:0-10000 GCA_034779995.1 Parotocinclus haroldoi
TGTGTGTGTCTGTGTGGTTGTGTATGTGTGTGTGTGTGTGTGTGTGTGTGTGTGTGTGTGTGTGTGTGTGTGTGTGTGTGTGTGTGTGTGTTTACATACCTTTGTTGACCTTTCACTGCGGTTGATATTTGGTCACCGGGTGAATTGAGGAAAGAAACACTGTTTATCATTCTGCCCACTGTGTTTTCTTTTCAGAGCTAACACACACACACACATATGCTGTTAGGAGGGAAACTATATGGAGCCACATTCAAGAAAAATCAGAATCTTGCTCATTTTCAGTCTTGTATTATCAGATCCCACACGCCCAGTCTCTATATTCCCAGAGTTTATATTCCCGGTCTCTGTTCCACATCACCTTTGAGATGTGATATGTTCAGTAGGTCCTGGGTCTGTGCTGGGACCTCCTTCCAGAGGCATAACCCTGGTCCACCTCCGTTGGCTCCTTGTGGACAGACCTTTCAAATATTCATCATATTATAACAGATTCCCAAAAACATTCCTACAGCATTGAATACCATATTTCCCAGATTCCCCTTTGTTCTCACGTTTTATATATATATCCTGTTATCCCAGATCTTAAATTCCCAAATTCCTTATTCCTTTCCTTATTCCTTTATTTCCAGGCCCCTCCCTGTGTTTCCATGTCCAGTATTCCCACTGTATTCTCCTATCCCCACATCCTATGCTCTCATATTTATGGGTGAGGAACCAGAGGTCTGTGGAATTATTATTTATTACTATTATTTTCCATGGTTAGAGAGAAGCCGTGGCATAAAAAAGTTCTTAAATATGGTTTTCTAAGAACTAGAAGAATCATTCCCTGTTCCTGCAGTGTAAACACTCAACACATTTTCTTTCGTTTGTGTTTTTTTAACTATTCCTACTAATTCACCCTGTAAGCCACCCAAACAGCTCGAGTCCTGTTCTTCAGCCAGGGTTCCTTCCTTATAACATTTAGGATTTTTCTTGCCGCTCCTGCCCTAGGCTTGCTTCATTTATGATTGGCTTTAGATGATCTAATTATCTACAGAAATAACTAACTTGACTCGACGACAAAGGGGGAGCGGATCTAAGAACTCTGAAATATAGCGACAAATTGTATAACAGCGGATCCTGTATTCCGAGCTTCTAAATTCTCATATTACAGAAGCTGCTGTATATCCTAAATACATTTACAGCTTTTAGAGGGCATCCTTACCCAGAGTGACTTTCACATCTGCTTTTTAGTCTTCTTTAGATGTTATGTCCTGTCAAACATCATACGACTGGAGCTCTGTTATTCCCTGATCCTTCACTCTTACAGTTCCTAATTTCCAAATTCTGTGATTGTGCTCCACATTCCTTGGTAGACATCTTTTATATTTACAGTACTCTCTTTCTCTCTCTCTGTCTCTCTCTCTCTCTGTCTTTCTTTTTGTCTCTCTCTCTGTCTCTCTCTCTCTGTCTGTCTCTGTCTGTCTCTGTCTGTTTCTCTCTGTCTCTGCCTCTCTCTCTTTAGGGCAAGAGGAATAAGCCGGGTTTGGACACGGCGAGTTCTCCGGACTCTGTGTCGGTACGAGGTCGAGGAGAAAACAAGTAAGTCCTAAATATAACTGCGTGAAAAAAGAACAACCCCAAAACCTTTCTCTCATTAACTCCTCACCCCTCTGTGCATTCAGTGACCTGGACAGGGATTTTTGGAACAATAACGACAGCAGTAACGTTCAGCAGCGCTGGAGCTCGTACCCTCCCAAAGAGTTCCTCCTAAACATGTCTCCGTACGCCCCATATGGCGATCCTCGTCTCACGCCCAAGTAAGTCTGTCCCATACTTCCCAGTCCACAGGAATCCTACCCTTATATCTCACAAATACGGGATTTATGTCGACATTAAGCAAAGGAATTTGACTTGCGTAATAACCGTCCGAACGGGGCCGCCTTGTGTTGTGACATCATGGGGCTGATTAATTTCATATTTTGTTCACGTTCCAGCCCAGTTTCACGCTGCCTCGCCTCTTAATTGCTTAATTGAGGTCGCTATATTGGCAGGAGACACGCATCACATGCCTCGATCGGAGAAAATCAGGCATTAATTGGAGGCGGGATTGTCGGTCCTTAATTAGAGAACGCCAAGATAAAGCCAGGCGGAGGATATGATTTGTCTCGATTTGTTCCCCTACCCTTTAGATTTGGTTTCAAATGTTGGAGGGTTCAGAGAGGTTTAGAGAAGCAACCCGGGTTCGAGTTCCTGAGTACAGGGATGATCCCCTGTTACAATATTTGATTATCTTAAAAGGCTAATCCCAAATCGAGCAAGCCTAGGGCGACAGTGGAAAGGAAAAGCTCCCTGAATATAGAGGCAGCCTTGGGAGGACCAGGACTTAAAAAGGGACCCAACCTGCTTGGGTGGCTGGATGTTAAATGAAATAGTTAGGTTGTATTAATAGTAAATTTATTCAAACTTAGTGATTCTCGGAGAGTAAAGAGAAAATGTAGTTACTTATTTGTTAGGAGCACAGTGTATTAATCTAATAATGACTGATTACAATCCATGATGCCAGGTGCACCACGAGACTCCGGCAGCACTATCTATAGCAGCATATCTAGAAGGGGAGGAACCAGAAGGTAACACGGTCAATAAGGAAGATCTGAGGGTAAATCAAACCAAAAGCCTGAGTAAAGAAGAATGTTTTCAGCCTAGACTTCAAAATTTGGAGTGTCTGAATCTCTGAGTAAAGTGAGACGTTTATTCCATAGCTGGGAGGGGCGCTTTTTTAGCTCTAGGAACTGAAAGCAGTCTTGCACCCTGTGAACGAAGTAGACAAGCTGGATTGTCAGTTTCTAAGAGAGCTTCTTATCTCATTCTTGCTTCTTTTAAACCTGGATTTTTATTATTGTCGTTGTTATTATTATATAAATAAATCTCTACATCCCCGTGGCGCCTAGATCTCACCACCTAACATCTAACCACTAACCTCAAGCACACGGAGTAACCATGGAAACGATCCACCCTCAGATCCGTACTGGAGCTAAAGCAGAATCTGTGAATCTGCAGGGTTGAACGTTTGCGTCGTTCCGTGCCTAAAAGTTCACATCTGATCGTGCCCTTGTTGTTCAGGTTGTATTTGTTGTGTTGTTGTTTTTATATTCAAACACTTTTTGGGACTTTCAAGTTTGTTTTGTTATTATTTATTCCCCTCTTGATCCTGAGCAGCATTCTGTGTGCTGAACTGAGATTCTGCATTATAATTTTATAATATATATTTCGGTGTCCAATTTGGATAAGCCCAGATCCCCTTTATGAGAGTTCTGCCTTTGTCCGGGTTGCCAGATTTTAACCAAATCCATAGATAATGGGTAAAGCTTGGCTGCTGTGGTTATTCATTCCTGACTCTGTTTAACACCAAATAGATCAGGTGATTTTAACGTGGGCGTTGCTCTGACATGGATTTTATTTAATTATTTGCAGAAGTCCATTAATGAATGAGAGAAACCGAAAGAAACTGGCGCTGACTGAAACCTGTTTGAACAGATGCTGGGGAATTATGGGAGATGTATTTCCAGTAGGGAATCTGTGTGTCATGTCCTATGGTTTTACTATTTAAGATCCTAATAATAATAAAATATTTGCTTGATGCCAGCCAAACGCTGCTGACCATTCAGTCTGTTCACGCTGATGCCGCATAAACAGTGATAAGGTAAAATATTGTAAATTAAAGATAATAACCTTATCAGACCATGGGCGTTTGTGAGAACGGATGTTATGTGGTGCATGTGTGTATAATAATAATAAAATACAAGTGCTAAATACCAGGGAAATACAAGCCTGCAGGAGACCTGGAATTTAGATTTTTTTTTTTTTTTTTGCATTTTCAGACCCTGTGCTGCGTTGAATCGAGGGGTTGCGTTAACTCTAAGCGATTTGGATGGACTCATGCCTCTTCTCTGCCCTGTTTGTTGTGCGTCTGTTTTTCTGTTCGTCCGTCCGATCGTCTTTGTTTTTTGCGTTCTCGTTCTGCTTCCCGTTCTATTGGCCGTGTGCAGTGGCTCGGCGGAGAGGTGCGAGACGGGCGGGGCGACGGGGGGTGGCCCCAGTCGCAGTGACAGCGTCCGGAGTGTAGAGGCAGGAAGCAGCAAGGTCGGGAGGTGGCAAACCGTCAAGAGCCACATGCACTCAGGCATCTTGAGACCCAGCAAGTGAGTGACGGAGGGAAAAAACGAACCTTCAAAGCTTAACGAGCTGAGCGTGATGTCACTCACCATGAGCCTTAATAGCAGGCTGAGGGATAAGAGGGTTACAAACTTAATCCTTTTTTCTGCTCATCAAGTAGAGCGACAGGGTCACCTAACCCGTTTTTTTTCGCTAACTAAAAAGAAAAAGTCAGCAATTCAGGGGTGCACATACTTTTGCTCAAGCCTGGATTAGCACATTCCTGATGGGATGGTGTGAATATCTGACATTGTGTGCGGAAAATCGATTCCAAAATTTCACTTAGTCAAATAAAACGAAAAAATACAATGATTTCCTATTCTGTTATCATCATAAATAGTCAGTTTATTTAATTATCTTATTTAAAATATAGATTTACGCAAACATTATTGTCTATTTATTCAAATTATTCTGCTTATTTTATTTTAAATGATTTCATATTTATGTGTCTAGCTGTTTAAACTAATAAATAAATAAATAAATAATAGGAATATTCCCCTGTTTATTTACAGTTTATTTGTTTATTGTTTTTGTCTATTTAATAATGACAGATAGATGCTTGTTTGGCATCTATATTTATACAATTAAATAATGTTGTAATAAATAAATAAAAATGTTTTTTATTAATTTATTTAATATTAACAAATAATGATTTATCTATTTATAGAACTCAGTATAGGTGTATCCATACAAAAAATGTAAAAAAAAAAAAAAAAAAAAATCAAACAGTCTGTGTTTATTATTTATTTATTATATATATTTTTTATTTAAATAATATATGGCTCTCTACAGTTTATCAAATTGAATAGACAGATATAGACAAATAAAAACCGAGAAGAAGTTATCTATATTGGTTTTATGGATGTTTTAGTGATGAATGGTTACCGTTATGTCCTGGTACAGATGTGTACAGCATGTGTCTCGTTATGGGTGTCGCCTCGATCCAAGGTTATTCTCAGAAGGACGAGGGGGAATGAGTGGAGAGCGTGACCTGATTTAATCCAGCTCTTATTAAAGACGTTAAATTGTGGTCATGAGAAGTGTTCGTCGTTAAGGTCCCACAGAGACGTTTAACCGTACAGGTTCTTGATTCAGTAAAATGAATTCGCTGCAACTACGAGCAGAGCAGGACACGGAATGAAATCGTTTTAATAATATTATTTTTATTACCGTGTGGCTCGCCTCAGGCTTCAGTCCTCCAGATCCTCCTGCTTCATGTTCCTTACTTTCCTGTCCTGTACATCGAGAACTGGTTTCTATTTTCGGGAAGGTACAGTACAAGGAACTGTGACTTACCCAGGCTTTTAGATACTTTGTCATACCTTCCGTCGGTTTCTTTGCACCTCCACGGGAGAAAGCTGAGTCTGGAAGACTGAAGGAGACGAGCAAAACTGTGGTTTTGTATTTACCCTATGTAGAATCTTTTTTCGTGCATGTACAGAATACGGCTGATGAGCCAAAACATGGCCTTAAACAATTTGATCTGAAACGAAGAATGTTCATTCTGAGCAGGGCTGATTTGGTGGCAGGTGGTCACGATGTTTGGGCTCGTCTGCACATTTGCTCATTTACGTATCTAATATTATTCTGAGTGCATCACCGGAAACTGTTACGAAAATGAACTTGGGCATTTTACTAAACCGGTCCTAACCTTGTGAGGCAGTCCTGTACGTGTTATGCTTACATTCCTTTTCCTCTCGCTTCCAAACACACAATTTGAGACTTCAATCAGTTCATTTGCATCCAGTCAGGTGTAAACAGGACCGACGTTCATCGTCAAAAGTGACTCGGAATTCCGGGAATTGCACTCAGACTCGCTGCTAATCAAACTAACCCTCTTTGCTGTTCGCGTTGTCCCTCTGAGTTCGAAGAGTATTTTTATAGCTGCTGTTTAAAATAATGAGAAGGGCAAGTGCAAAGGCAGAGCCTGACTTATGGCTGACGTTAATTCACTTCATAAAGTGCCTGAAATGCAGCAGCCCTTAGTCGCGGCGGGCTAAATCCTCCTGCTGAACGTTAGCCTCATTAGCAGTGAGGCTTACACTCATCACACACAAGCTGAGCCAAAAAATCAGGAGTTCGGTTTTAGTAAACGAGCAACCTGGCTTGTTTTGGTCACAAAGAGTCAAACTAGGGTTTGCTGGCTAGCGTTCAAGCAGCCGTCTAGCTGTGTGCTAATGTTGTTGTACATAAAGAATTCTTATTATGCTTACTACAAGGTTTGTTATTGTGTTTTTAATTTAACAAGAAATATCTCTCTCTCACACACTCTCTCTCTCTCACACACACACAAAGATGCTAAAATGTGACTAAGGAAACAAACAACTGATAACAGTCAGTAGTAAGTGCTAGCGATAGCCCTGGCAGTAAGTGCTATTACGAACTGAGTTCTACATATACAAGCGTTTGTCTGGTTTTATTTAATATGTAGTTCATTAGAAAGAATTTATGTTTTAGGACTTCTATAAGTGGTGCTGGATATATTAGCAGCATTAGCAGTCATCTAGCTCCTATTATGCTTATTAGTTACGGTTTATTTTATTTTATTGCCTAAGAAATTGCCACTCTGATGCTAAAATCCTACTTGTGTAAGAAAGCAAGCGTGTGCTAGAATTTCGTAGCAAGCTCTAGTTCTAATGCTAATGCTAGCCACGCTAGCGCTAGCGTTAGCAGTAAGTGCTGTAAGGCGTGCCATTATTAGCTGGGTTATATATCACAACAAAGTGTCTAAATAGTAAAATTACTGTTTGTATTTCATGTGTGGTTTGTTGGGACGTTTTTATGATGTTTTAGCACTTCTGTTAGTGGATTTGGACATATTAGCAGCATTAACAATCACCTAGCTCTGTGTGCTAATGCTATGTACATAAATCATTCTTGTTATGCTTATTAGTTAAGATTTTGTTTTATTGCCCAAGAAACTGCTGCCGCTAAAATCCTACTTGTGTAGAAAAACAAACAAATGTGCTAACAGTTAGTTAGCTAGCACTAATGCTAATGCTATCAGTGAGTGCTAGTAGGTCTAAGTGCTAATATTAGCTGGGTTGTTTGTGCACAATAAAGAGTTTGGATAATATTTATGATAAATATTTAGTTCCTTAGGAAGGATTTATGATGTTTTAGGATTCATGATGTTTTCTGTGAGTGTTCTCTGGATGTATTAGCAGCACAGAAGCTACAAAGCTCTGTGTGTTAATGTTGGGTACTGGTAATGTTAAGTCCTCCTTATTATGCTTGGCAACGAAGGTTTGTTTTATTTTTCTGTATAAGAAATCACTGCTCTAACACCTAAAAACCTGTGAAAATATGCAAGTGTAACAGTTCTTTAAGTTCTGTTGCTAGTTCTATTAGGTCTAAATGCATTTTTTTATTAGCTGGGTTCTATGTATACAAAAAGTATCATGTCTGTGTACACATAATAGTTTTGAATACAGGAATAGCAAATTTGCTGTTTTTATTTAATAAAAAACATTAGGTTGAGGATGTTGAGCTGCATTAGCAGCATTAGCAGGTTGCCAGTTCAGCCTGGTTTCTGTCTGTAATGCTGACGTTTAGCTTTTAAGCTGCTTAGAGGGAAATGTTAATAATATAAACGTGCTGTCTAACTTCTCTCTCTTTTTCTCCATCACCCCATCGTCGCTTGAAATGTCCGCCCTGTTTTGTCTCCACATTCTGTCCTTCTTCCATCTCTTTCGTTTTTTTTTTCACCCCCAGTTTCGGAGATACTTCCTCCCTGAGCACGGCGTCCACCCTGGAGCACATAGCGCCCGCGGCGTGCCGTCCTCGCCCCCTGGTCAGGCAGCAGAGCCTCCAGCAGCCCCTGACCCCCCGGCCCCCTCCGCCGCCCAACGACCCACCCGCCACCTCACAGAGCTTGGGGCAGCTGCACAGCGGCCCTGGGGGCGGAAGCGGCGGGCAGCGGGGCGGCTCACGGGCAGGGGGGCGGGGCAGCCCGGCGACACCAGGGGCGTCTCGGTATAGAGCGGGCGCAGGGGCACGTTCGCGCTCCAACCCAGGCAGCTGGGACCACATGGTTGGGCAAATACGTAATCGGGGCATGGATGTCAAATCATTCCTGTGAGTACACTTTTTGATCTCTCTGTAACGCTGAAGGGTCGTTATTTGGGATTCTTTTTGGTGTGGCCATAAAGTGAACAATACCAGGTTTAAATAAAAGAATAAATAAATAAATGAGGCTTTATAAACACAGCACTGTTTTTAGAATGTCCTCCGACTGTCACCGCCATTAGCCTGCTTGGCTTGTACTTTATGAATATGTATTTAATCGAGCGTACGTTGTGACCCGCATACACTACATCATTCTACTCTAAAAACTCTAAAAAAAAAAAATCTATTTCTTACGCATTTGCATTACCGGGATGTTTCCAGATCATTTTCTCTGCCGTATCTCGCCTGATATCTAGCATGCATGCAGAGTCGCTGTTGAGTTTGCGTCATATATTCTGTACTCTCTTAATCCCACTTTTTTTACAGGAACCTAATTGTCAGCGTTCCTTGCTTGCCTTTTGTCCTCGGCCCTGATTTTACTTCCTGCCTCTTTTTATTTTATGTGTCTGGGTTCACGTCAGATCACCTGTCCTCACCTGTGTCACGAAAAAATAAGTTCTTTGCAGAGCTTATCGATCTTACTGTCTGGCACGGATCCGATCTTGGACGCCGTAAGATTTATAGGCTCGTGACTGGACATAAAACGATCAGGTTAAGCATTGAGCCTTTTAGTGATTTATATAGAGATTGGATCAGTTCATGAAGCTCTAAAGCAAACCCTTTTAGTGCGTCCATTAAAAAATATGCATCAAGACCTCAAAGGAAGGGAACGACTTGGCTGTGCCTCTTTTCGCCTCAATAATGGCGCCCGTCCTGTCATGGAAAGTTCCACCAGTCTCCTGAGATAGTTCCTGTCCTTTTCAGCCTCCGTTCCACTAACTAGGTACAATTCAGCTACGGTTTATTGTTTCTATTCCTGTTCGTCCCACAAGCGTTCCGAATGGAGAAGCATAAACATGCTGAGTCCATGTTCTTGTAAGCTCCGGACAGAATGTTCCTAACGAGGAAATGAAAGTCAGATCAGATTTCCAGACCTTGTTCAGTTCACGCTGACTCTAGTCTTCGACTACCAAGTCCTGCTAACGATGTTTAACCATTCATTGTTTAGTTCTGGCATCCTGAAACAGTATAACCCATGCTCAGGACTTCTGTCAATCATGAAACGACCATTAGAAGCATTATATTAGACAGTATAGACATTGTGATCTTGTTAAACAATCTATATAATCTTAACCGTAGGTCATGTGGTTAATATTTTGGCTTTAACAGAAACCCTGAATGATGTAAGCCGATTGGTTAAGCGTCTGTTTTTGAACCAGATCTCCACACCAGCAGCATGTAAACAACAGATCTTAGAGATAACAGAGCTTTAACAGAGTTTAAAATAGATATAAAAACACAAACTGATGAACCAAAAGAGAATTCGGAGCCTACATGAGATCATTTTAAGTAATTTCAGTAAATTTCAACGTCACAAAAACCAAAAAAAAGTCCCTACGAGGGGTAGTTTGTTTGGTGTGAAAAGGCTTGACAAGCCTAGACAGAACCGTAATACAAAGCAGTTATTAGACTTTCATAACAGTTACCTATTGTTTTTCTATCTAATATTTATTATTTTCTCTATATTATGGCAACCACAGCAGCCTGTTCAGTCTGGACTTGTTTCCCTCCTCCCGAGGTTGTTGTTTTTTACATTCTTCACACCTCAGAGTCAAAACAACACCTGACCATCTGATTTCAA
>JAUZST010006649.1:15000-40033 GCA_034779995.1 Parotocinclus haroldoi
AAGGAAACGGCTTCTGTTTGGCCCCCCCATCAGTAAGGAAACGGCTTTTGTTTGGCCCACCCATCAGTAATGAAACGGCTTTTGTTTGGTCCACACACCAGTAAGGAAACGGCTTCTGTTTGGCCCACCCATCAGTAAGGAAACGGCTTCTGTTTGGCCCCCCCATCAGTAAGGAAACGGCTTTTGTTTGGCCCCCCCATTAGTAAGGAAACGGCTTCTGTTTGACCCACCCACCAATAAGGAAACAAATTCTGTTTGGCCCACCCACCAATAAGGAAACGGCTTCTGTTTGGCCCACCCACCAATAAGGAAACGGCTTCTGTTTGGCCCAGCCACCAGTAAGGAAAGGGGTGTGAAACTTTAATTGTGTTAATCGATAAGAGGACCTGCATTACAGAGTGCTACGTCTGATAAATCCTTCCACAGAGAGAAGAGAGCAGAGTAAATAAAATTCACTTCTTCCTACTGAGCTCCGTCGGGACTCTCGGCTCGTACTTAAACCTCAGCACTAAAATAAAATTCTGTTCCTTCATTTACACCCCCAAAAACCTGTCCGTCCCCAGGAGGGGCGTGTCCCAGATTAAACTGAGTCACAGCGTAATGGAGCTCCAAACATCTCCTTCGACCTCCAGCATCCCACCAGAGCTGCACTAAATCCATCCCGATCTCTCTCTCTCTCTCACACACACACACACACACACACACCCACACACACACACACACACACACACACACCCACACACACACACACACACACACACTTGGTGGCAGCACCAGTGCCTCACAGCATGAAGGTCTGTGCACAGCAAGGAGTCTGCATGTCCTCCCCATGTTTTTGTGGGTTTACTGTGGGTATTCCAGTTTCCTCCCACAGTCCAAAGACTGCATGTTAGGTTACCTGGTGCCTCTAAAGTGGCCCTTAGTATGTGACTGTGTGTATGACTGTGTGTATGTGTCTTAGGATGCATTGGTGCTTTGCTAGTTAGTCTCTCTTTAGCATTAGTCCCTAGTCTACCTGGTAAATATGGACCATTGAGTTCTTGCACTGTGGCATCTTCTCAGCTGTTTGCAAATTTTGTAAGTCAGTGTGGATAAGCACATCTGCCAAATGACTTAATGTAAATACTGTAGGTATGATTAATTAATGATTACTATTAATACAGTATCCAGGATCAAACTCTTCTAAAGATATTGTCCTCTCTCTTTACTGTATTATTAGTATTATTAGTAACTTTAATTCAATTCAATTTATTTTTCTTTACTTGTATACTACTTCTAGGATATAAATAGTTACAAGAACTGGATTGTAAAAGACCCAAACTGAGATAACAGTGAATATCGAGGCCTGATGAGGTCACCATTAAGGACACCTAACCCATTCCCTTAGCTCGAACTAAAGAACATCCGAATCAGCAGGTGATGAGTCGACCGAGTTTAGCACTGTTTTAGCATTGCAGACGGCCATCTTTCAGTCCTTCATCAATGACGTGCTGCGCAACTTCCTGGGTAAGTGTGTAATCACTTATCTGCGCAACCTACTCATCTACACCCCTTTGTTCCCACAGTACTGTCAGCATGTACGTGCCTTCCTTCACCGCTTTAAATAATGCCACCTGCGCATCAACCTGGAGAAGTGCGAATTTCATGAATTTCATCACCGTCCTGGGCTACATCATCTCTCCCTCAGGGGTTGAGCTGGACCCTCAGAAGATTGAGGCTGTGTCCCAGTGACCTCACCTTCAGGGTGCGAAGGACCTACATTTCTTCCTAGGATCATTCCTAATGCTAGCATATAGTGCTTCCCAACAGACAATAAGCTAATGCTGCTAAAGCTATTTCAAAAATGCTAAAACAGGCACTGCTAAATGCTAAGTCTAATACACATATAACATATGTTAGGGTTCGCACTGCGAGCACTATCCCTTAGTGTTGTTTCCGTTTTTCTCCCTCTGTCTGTAAAGGCGTTTGTTTTGGTTTTACACAGCGACTCATTGGTTTGTTGTTTATTTTAATTAATTAGTTCCGTTATATGAGCCGAGCGAACATGCGAGTGTTCGCCGGCTCATTACGTTATTCCCTGTCTGTCTTGCGTTATGTTTTTAGTGTTCCCATTGTCCGTGCTTGCTGTGTTGATTTTTGTTTCTTTTTAATGTCCGCTTGGGACTTCCCCGCTCATGTTCCCGTGGCGCCCGGGACACGAGGCTGGAAGGGGCTGTACCCTGGACCCGCGGCACGAAAGGCTCACGTTTGGGTCCGCGGGCGGAGGGGTCGCCCCGGACCCTCACCGCTAGAAGAAGCGTTTGGGTAACTATCGGCGCCGACCCCGGTATTCGGCCATAATGGGCAGCCCCTCGGATCTTCGACCATAATGGCCGTCTGCAGATCCGTGGCTCTAAAGCCACCCTTTACCCCCTTTTTGTCCTTTTCTGTTAAGGCGGTTTTTAGTTCTCTTTTTTTTGGGTTCGTCTGCGGTCCCCACAGGTGCTGTTGCTGGCCCCCGGCACCAAGCCGTTCCGGACCCTCTGGCGCGGAGCCATCATGGTGTTACCGCGACCCCCACCTTTGCCATGGGACCCGCTTCGCGCCAGCCCGTCCGCGAACCCCTGGGATCCTGTCGCCCTGGCCCTCCAAGCAACGGACCCCAGCAGACTTTCAGCGCCCAGGCTGTTTACGGACCCCCAGTCAGCGATGGAGTGGGCCCCTGGGCCCCACCACGGGACTCTGGACTTCGGGCTCAAAGCCCTTACCGGACTCGTGTGGGGACTAAGTTTTTACTTATCGTTTATATGCCTGCTATGTGTGTTTTTTTTGGTAAATAAATGTTGTTGTCTGTCTGTGGATCCTGCATTATGGGCTCCGGTGCATTCATTTTAGTGAATTTTAACACAGGGGGTAACTAGTAGACAAGTTTACCGTTCTGGTCTCTCACTGTCCTAGACATTCCCATGGCCACTCTTGATCAGATTATCTCACATTTCAACCTACAATTATGTCATTATTTTAGCTATTTTAGATATTTCATACCCCGTCTTGTACAGGAAACAAGCTTATTAAACAATAATAAGCTGAATTATGGTGGTTAAGTAGTTTAGGCACTGGACCACCCTTGCTAGAGATATTGAGATATTATGATGTTGAATCAGTTGTAACCCACTCTGCTAAATAAGTAATTACAGACTCATGACCGAAATAGGGAGCCATGCAAACCACCTAAATCTGATGATGCAATACATGGCCACTGCAACTTATACTGGTTGTGTTATGGAGGTGATTGCACCAGTTTTAAAAAAATCTATGCCAACAAAAAGTCATAAAAATACTACTGCAGTTAAAAAAGAAAAATATAGGCCTGCTAAATGTGAATGGCTTTCAAATTTACGATCACATTTATAAAGAAAGTCTTTTTATACATATCTTTGCTCAGCTGGAAAACCTTTTTATTCAGCATAATTAAAAAGAACATAAACAACAGTCACATTGTGTTTACCACAGTTGACAGGTTACCAAATCTTCCCCTCACAGCTGACCCCTGAACTGGTATCTGTGGGGAAATACAATTAGTTTGCATCCATTTTTAATACTAAGATCAATAACTTTGGACAGACCATTAGGACATTAATGGCAATGGATGTGCTGTGTGCTCAATATCACTGCATTGACACCTGGTAGTCTATAAAACACTAAATAGTAATAATTCATTGTATCTGTGTAAAGATGGCTTGCAGTTTTCTATCACTCTTGTTAAATATCAGTCTACAGAGTCCATTTGCTATTAAAAGCATTTCCACTTTGCAATATACAGTATGCTGCTTTGTTTCTCTCGTTAACCTGTTGCTGGTCATACATTTCTTTGTTCCTGTCTCCCCGTCTACTTCTGCTTCTCTCTGTTTTGTATTTGTTTCTTTGTCACATTCACAATCACATATCTTGTTCCTCTCCAACCTGTTCTTGTTTGTTAGCAGTTAGCACTATGCTAATGCTCTATGTTGTGTTATTTGACCTTGTTGGGGAACAAAGCGTTCCCCATTGTCTTCTACTGTAGTATGTGGGTATGTGGTATTGTTTTGCTTCTTCTTTCAGGCTGTTACTTGTGACAGTAGACATACTGACTATACTAAAATATTACCATTATTAGTTTTAATTCAAGTTTTAGAATCTTGATTTCCCACATTTCAGGGACAGTACTGGACTGTGTATTATCACAATGATAAATGCCAGCAGCAGCCTGGCTGCCACATCATCCTACTTGCTCTCATCTGACCCTTTTCTCCTTCCACAGTAAGATGCTTTGGTAGTTGTAGTCCCATGTCTCATGTATCCCTGTATTGTTAACTTGCCCCATATCTCTGTGTATCCTAATCCCATGTGTTATTACAGTTAGCCTAACCTATTAACATGCCTCCTTTATACATAGTGTTAGCCTAGCTTGTTAGCCTCTGTTTTCACTTGACATTAGCTTAGCCACTCGGTGTCTATCTGTCTCTTGTCTGTATTTCCACATTTGTCTTTCTCAACTATTTGCACTTGCACTTAAGTCTCTCTCAGTATTTGTTCCTGGCCCCAAACATGACATGGATCTTTTATTCTTACCCATCTACTTTTTTTATTATGTTTGCCTTTTTATGTTTGCTTTTTAGCCTTAAATTTTAAGGTACTTCTAAAAAGAAAATAGGTGAACGTAATCACAAATGTGATAAAGTATATATACAGAGATAAACATGAGGTAATATACTAGAGGTGTGAATCTTCAATAGTCTCACGATTTGATTCGATTACAATTATCATGTCAACGATTCGATTCGATTTGATATCACGATGCATCATGATGCGGCACATGAATTTTGCATATTCACTTTTTTGTTTTGATTTCATCAGTAAATACAAACAGAATGATGCAAGCTCACTTTTTAATTTAACAAAGCTTGAGTAGGAAAACATTGAGCAGATAACAGCATTTATACATCAGGTAACACTAAATTAGTGAATTTTATAGTCACGTTTACTTAACGTAATAAACAAATATTGCTAATTTAAACTAAATATAAAACAAGTTTGGACCATTTGGCCTACATTAAATAACAGAAATGAATAATAGACATGGTCTACTTATTGTATTTCATAGCAAAATGTAAACAGAAATTATGACCATTACAACATTTTTGTCTATTGTCTGAATATGGTCAAGTACCAAAAACAAAGCATTCTGTAGTGCTATGAAATAATAGCTATGCTATAAAACATATAAAATATATGTACTATAAAATAAGAGCACATGGCACTTAATGAAAGAGCAAAACATTACAAATCATAAGTTTCATCAATTGGGAAGTTGGAGATTTTTAGGCAAGAATACCAGCTGATCTACATGCTCTGGTTTGAGTGCTGATCTTTTTGCAGTGACCACATCTCCTGCAGTAGATAAAACACTCTCTGCAGATACACTTGTGCTAGGTACACACAAGTATCGTTTTGACAGCTGAGCGAGGAGGGGAAATGTCCTCTCATGTACTTTTGGTAGCACATTCCATTGGTTTTTCTTTTTGCACAGTTCCTGTTCCCTCAGGTGATTCAACCAGTTTTGTCCTCCTAGTCAGAATACACTCATTCTGTGTTGGACCAAGGAAAAATCTTTCAGTGGTTTTAGGGCACTCAGAGTGTCCTCTGTATTTGAAATGTCTGTCTGTTGAAAGGTCTACCTCTCCCCTCCGAACTTCTGGTGACAGCAAGGTGGCACAAATTGCAGGCTGCTGTTCCAAGAACCTCTGGATCATGTCGTAGGAACTGTTCCACCTTGTTGAAACATCAATCAGCAGTTTTTGATTTATTGATTTTGAAGTGTAGGCATTTCTGGTTCACTTGCAAAAGGTGGCTTGCTGTAGTGCTACGGTGAAAGAATGGATATACATCGGATTCTTCCCAGAAGCCTGGCTAGGGTGATCACTTTAAGAGCCCACTGGGACCCGAGGTTCAGGGTATGGGCAAAGCATTTTTCGACTTGAGCTGCTACAGCCATGTTTGAAGCATTGTCCGTCGCAAGCACTAGATATTTGTCCAATAGCTGTCATTCCTCCAGAACACAGGAGAGTAGCTCCGCCAGATGTGCACCCGTGTGAGACTCATAAACAGCTCTAGTCTGCAGCACATGGGACATAATTTGCCATTCCTTACTAATATAACGTGCTAATATGCTATATAAATAAAATTGAATTGAATTGAATTGAATAATGTGCCGTCACAGAAACGCACGAATCACACATCATAGCTACCCGACTAGCTTTGCTCATTAATGCCATGTTAGCTTTGTTTTTGGAGTAAAGAGCGGGTAATACCTTTTGTGTGAAGCGGCTACGTGACAGGATCTTGTTATGCGGTTCCAGTATCCTTAAAAGGTGTTGAAACCCAGCGTTGTCCATGATGGAATATGGCCGTAAATCCTTCGCTATAAACGTTCCTACAGCATTGGTTATTTTCCTCCCTTTATAAGAGTTGGGTGGTATTGTTGACAGGGTCATATCAGTTTTTGGTTGCGCTGGGTCTGAATTTTGGTTGGAGTTGTTAGTAACTCAGGATGGAAACGGCTAACGTGATTTCTTAAATTGGTGGTGTTCCCGACATATTTAATTTTTGTGTGACAGTATTTGCACACCACGTGTCCAATTTGCGCTTCCCAGTCAGCTCGTAGAATCCAAACTGTTCCATATTTTGGCATGTTTTTAATCTTAACCTTGTGACCTATCTCAGCCATTTTTGCTATCACCTACACGACGAATGACGTCATGTTCTACGATTATGGTCTCCAGCTGAAATACAGAATGGAGCAAAGTTCAGAGATATTGTTAATGAAAACCTGATCCAGAGCGCACAGGACCTCAGACCAGGCCAAGGGTTCCTGCTTCTCACAAGACTATGTCCCTAAGCACTCCAAGACAACACAGAAGGTAGTCAAAACAGTGGCTTGTCTATGAGTGGCCCAGCCAGAACCCTGGCTTGAACATTTGGGAGAGACCTGTATATGGCTGTCCACCAACGGTCGATCCAAAGCTTGGGAGAATCTACAGAGCAGAATGGCAGAAAATCCTAAAAGCCAGGTGTACAGACTTTGTGGCATCAGACCCAAGAAGAATTGCACAGATATAGTTTACCAGCTCTGAAGGTAGCAGCTGTAGATTTTAGAGACTATGTTTAGCATGGTCTGACAATTACAGTATACAAAAATTAGAGCGTAGGAAAGCTTTCATAAGCATCACTTTTAATGATCTGTATGTTTGCAAGGTTCTCTGCTTTGTTACAATTAGAGTCTTATAGCAGTATTGTACAAAATATACTGCATAGCATCTACTGTAAATAATTGTATACATTTTTCAAATGGTCGCAGGTCTCCTGGCAGTATGGTATTCAATTTCCTTTAGACATAAACATATATTTTGTCCTGTCAAGTTAGAAATTTCTCATGCATGTCTACTGAGTCAACTCTGAAGCCAACTCACACAGCGTACCTCAGTTAAACTCTGTCATGCTAATGACTGTGAGTCATTGCAAAGGAATTTATAATATCAGGTACAGGTTCTTCTGCACCACATACGTTCAAAGGTAACATTCAGACTGTGAATAATTTCCATCTCCACCATCATTACTTACTGTAGATTCACTAGCCATTATTATACAACATCAAATTAGAACATGGAATGTTTGGATGGCTGGAAAAGACACATTATGAAACAAAAAAGCATTGTTTCTTACATTTCTTGTGACTTTTATTTCATTGCTCCTGATGATGTGTCTTTTGTCAACTTTTCATTGGTCAAATTTCATTCGTTAATAAACATCCATTCCTGCTTTATAGACTTGCAACACATTTTGAAACAAGTTGGGACAGTTTAGGGCTAGTAATAAGGTAAAAAAAATTCTAGGTGATTATAGGTGAGGTCAACAGGTGATTGTAATCATAATTTGTTACAAAAGCAGTAACCACTAAAGGTGGAGTCTTTGTAAGCAAAGACAGCCAGATGGTCTGCAATTGATCAACAAATGCCTGGGAAATGATTGAATTGCTTAAACAACAAAGAAAACCTGGAAGGTATGTAAAGAATTCACTCCAAACATGTTCTGATTTGATTTAATTTAGATTGTATTGTTGAAAAATACATGGGGTCTCTAGAAAATATGTCATGAAGGCAACCTCTGTTTCTCTAAAATGTACTTTTCTGCATTAATGCTGCTATCACAGAAGTGTAAATTCCACAGCCCAGCTCCATTTCTTCAAGAAACATCTGGAATACTGATTCTTCTGACCACATTACACATTTTCACTGTGTGAAAGTTCATTCAAGATGCCTCCGAGCCGAAAGAAGTCGACACTGCTTATATAAATAGTTACTAAAAGGCTTTTTTGCACAGTTTGTACAAAATTAAACCTGATTAATGTAATCATGATTATAATCACCTATTGAGATCATCTGTTTGAATTAATATATTTATTATTTATTTAGTTTTTTTTTTTTACCTCATTACTATCTATTTTGCAGTAATAAAGAATGGAATTGAAGAATGGATGACAATGGTTAACAAATGAAATGAAGTTGATCAGACAAAACAAATATGTCAGGTTCATTCTGTCTGAACTGAAATAAGGTCAGAGTAAATGTAACAGCACTGCATGTTCTTCTCTTTGTTTGGTTTTTCCATTTTGTTACATCTTTTTCTGATTTGGGTTTCTATGGGTTTATTAGGTTATTAATATAAGTTGAGAAGAAGTTGACAATAAAACAATTTCTAGATCTAATTAGTGATTTGTCTTGGGCTTTCACAACTTTTATGTAAATATTTTGTACATAAAAAATAGCTAAATTAGCTTAACATAGTCCTGTATAGTCCTGTGGAGGTATTTTGCTAATCCTGGGTAAATAGTTTGCCTAAAACTTAGATGTTTCATAGTAATCTGTTTGTGTTGAAAGTTGAGAAATGCCTACTTGGAGCACACTCAATTATTGCTGATACTTTATTTGAACATGAACATTATGCAGCTTTATAATAAATTAAAGTTTATTTAACTTAAAATTGCGTATCTCAGGATTAGAAACTTTAATTAAATGGTGTGTGTGTGTGTGCGTGTGTGCATTTTCACACAGGAAAGGAGTTTGTATTCAATGTGTGTTTGTCAGTAAACAATATTTCCTCGAATATTGGTTTCTTTTCTTTGTGTATTTTGGGTTTTATGAAATTACAAGAGTTGCAAATACATGGCCAACTTCTCCTGCAGATGCCAATTGTAAGGAATAGATATATGCTTATATATATAACGTTTTTGTTTGTGTTTATGTGTGTGTGTTTAATATGAATGTATATATTAAATGTATACAAATTACACACAATAAACAAAAACACAAGTTTTTAATTTAAAAAATAGGTAAAAAATAGCCTAAAGGAAAAGTTCAGTGCTTTGTGGTTGCTCTATAATACCTAAGGAGACCAAACGGTGATATAATAGACTTAACAGAAATAGAATTAGACAAATATTTTATATACTGTGCAGAAGATAATTTATTTTGAAATATCACAATCTAATATCCCCTGTGTATATGTTTTTTTTGAACTGATGGTCTTAGGAACTTCCATAATACTTATACTGTACTTACTTACTGTATACTGATGCTTACTTAATGATAGTCTCATGAGCTACCTTGGTTTTAACTCGTTCATTGAGTGATGACTGAAAACATAAAAGCAATGAATGTAAAAGTATGTGTTTATGTCATAAAAATGGTTTAGTTTGGTTTTTCCTTTGATAAATACAGAGACATAATACAATGTGCTAGCTTGAAAGAAGCTGTTGGATTTTTTTCTCTTGATGAACATAACACTGGTGGTTTATCACTGTTCTGTAATCAACCAGCTTCATTAAAAAGTAAATCTAAAGTCTCTCTTTTACAATCTTACATCTGTGCTTCAGTTCTCTTATAAAGTGTATACAGAATATACTTAGCTGCTAGTCTGCAGTACATGTAATTCGAACGGTAATGACAGATACACATATGGGAAGGCTGGAGTTATAAAGTGTCTGTTGACAGAAATGGTTCTATAGTACTGCAGCCTGATAATACCTGCACTGAAAACCACTGCTCTGCTTTATCTTTGTTCTAAAGGAAAAGAATACCAGTTGGATTCCTGAAGGAAATACACGATGCACGCAAAATGTTTTGAGGCAAATGAAAGAGCATACAGGAATAAAGTGTGTGTGTTTGTTTTTGGCTAAGGAGAACTCACACTTTATTCTTTTAGGAGTTTAGAACAGTCTTACAGCTATAGAAAACAAACACCTTTCCTGAAACACTCTACTGCTTTCTTACAACGCAACATAAACACAAATATAAAAACTAATTTCAGCTGTGTTGTGCATTTCTGTCACATCAGTCCTAATGGTGAATATCATATATCCAAGATAACCTCAGCTATTCTAATGCATGCAGGTCATTCAAAGACAATCACAATGTCAGCAGCTAAATGCATTTTTTTGTGCAAAATCTCACACTTTGATTAGTGCATCAAACCCTGCAATAAAAATTCAAGTCATCTTGAATAATGGATTAAGACTCTCCTTTACATTTAGGACTTACTATGTATGTAATGTAACAAACAATCAAGAATCATATTATCATACTAAGATTTTGTTAATTTCAAATGATTTCAAAAGCAATTTCTATTTCTATTGCTCCAATAGAAAAAAACTTTTTTAATTTTAATATTACAGTACAATGTAATGTATACACTACTTACTATATATTATATATACTGCTCACAAAAATGATGGGATATAAAAATGATATATATTATAAATTATTAATGTAAATTATATATATAAATAGTGTAACTATTTTTAAAACGATATTGATTAGATAAGAAATTTATTTTTTCTCATCACAAGAGTACAATGAGAGACAAGTCTATAGATGCCAAAGTATAAAAAGTAAGAATAAAGTAAGAAAGCACACCATATACAAACTTGTATATGGTGTGTTTTCTTACTTTATTCTTACTTTTTATACTTTGGCATCAAAAAGTAACTCAACCAAAAGTGGTTAAAGAAAACTAAAGGTAATGTTTTAGAATTGCCCAATCAAAATCCAGACTTTAATCAATAAAAAATGTTGTGGAAGAGGAGGATGCATTTATGGAAATTTTTAATGGTTAAATCTAATCCATGGCTATGTGTAAAACTGATTTTAGTACCTTGTGTTCTAGGGTTACAGTTGCAGAGAAAAAGTTCCTAAACAATATAAGGTAGAAACCTTGGGAGAACCAAGACATAAAAAGGGACCCTCCTTCTTCAGTGGCTCAGATATTAAATCTTAGAGTACAGTCCAGTACCTTAACCAGTAGGACTGTGGTGGCCTACTGGACTATAGACCAGAAGGTGCAGGGTTTAAATCCTACCTTTGCCAATCTGCCACAGTTGGGTCCCTGAGCAAGTCCCCACAATTGCTTGGATAAAGACTGTATGAAGTCACTCTGGACTCAAGGGCGTCTGCTAAATGACAGAAATGTAAGAATTAAATGAATTTATTTTGTCAAAATACTTTTTAGTAAGAGTTCAAATAACAGAAACTATTGTACAATACACAGAGTCGCCTTAAGATCTTCAATCATTTCTTTACCAAATATGTATTTATTTATATATATTTGTTTCTTCTGTTTTTTTAGATTTGTATTTTATTTTTGTTTTATTTTTAATTTATTTATTGCTTTACCTTACAAACATTTAAAGTTGTTCACAGTTTGTAAAATGTTCCACAGAGGAAATACTGTGCTAAAATATAACTAATGTTGTAGGGTGCTAATATCACTTACCCCAGTCATCTCAGGTGCACCATTATAAACGGTGGCTGGGTGGGTAGCACCTCTGCCTCACAACAAGAAGGTCCTGGGTTCAATCCCAGGGTGGAGCAGCACGGGTCCTTTCTGTGTGGAGTCTGGATGTTCTCCCCGTGTCTGCGTGGGTTTTACTCCGGGTACTCCAGTTTCCTCCCACAGTCCAAAGGTTAGGTTACGTAAGGTTAATTTCTAAAATTGAATTCTGAAATTGCCATTGACTTGTGTATGTCCGTGTAACTGGAAACAGCTGCATGCCGTCCCAAGCCCGGATAAATGGGGAGGGGTGGAGAAAGCAATGGCAAACTGCCAAAATACTTCATGGATCACATCGATGAAAGATAGAAATGTGTGGAGATCGATGATCCATCAAGTGATCGAGAGTCCGTGACTGTACGGGTAATCCAATCCGATCCAATTCCCTAAAGACCTATTTTAGCTGGATGGGGCACCACACTGTATAATCTGAGCAGGAATGGTTTGAGGAGCATAAGTTGACTTGGCTTTCAAATTTCTCAGCTCTAAACTACATGTGGAAAATTCCAGTTTATGGACTTACAACTTACCACTTCACAGTCTATAGAATTTACTACTGTAGTGATCTACTACTCTAATGCCTCGATGCACAATGTAAAGCAGAGGGTTTTAATATAATGGCTGATCAGAGTATAATATCAGTTATACTATCATTATGAGCTAGAGGTGTATGATTGAACTTGATAAGTAAGATAGTCATTCTTTTCCTGACTTAAATGGTATCTTTCATAGGTGGACATATCTTAAACATAAGCATTTTTCATTTTATTTCTAATGTTTTATTGGCTGGCTGTATTAGTACAATGTTGCCAAAGTATAAATGTAAATATAAAAATAAGTATAAATAAAAGTCCAAAATGTAGAGAGACTGGCTTTATTTGGCTGTGGTTAGATGGAGTTCTGGTGATCTGTAGACACTGCAGCTAAGTTTCTACATGTATGTGAAGCTATGTTCACTGTTCCAGCATTTGTTCCTCACAGAGAGCGGAGAGCCCATTTACAACAGGAAATAAAACACAAATACAAAGGTCATACAAAGGTCTCTAATTCCATAAATGTCTTTCTGAAAGAGGACTCGGTAAAGAGGGATGGAGTGAACTCAATGTGCTGCACACAGCTTTACAGTGAGATAAGAATTTACCACGGTCAATGTCAATATGAAATAAACGAACATGTGGAAAATACTGCAGTATCTTTTCTATTTAATCAAGACCTAGTATGCTATAGTATTCTATAGCGTTGCTAAGTACCGTATATAAAATTACCTTAGGACAACATCCAGAATTATTTGATGTTATTAGGGAGTTTTTCCTTGCCACTGTCGCCATAGGCTTGCTCAGACTGGGATTGGCCTTTTTTAGATAATATACTGTTGTAAAGCTGCTTTGAGACAATGCTCCATTGTAAAAAGTGCTGCATAAATTAATTTTGATTGATTGATTGATTGATATTATCAATTTTATAAGTTAGAGTAAGTACATTGCTGCTGACACCAGCCAAACACCAGCCTTGGAATAAACATTGCACTCAACACTCAGCAGAAACAAAAAAAACTAAACATACCATACTGGCCAAACCTCTACAAAGACGCTGCAATGCACAATGGCATTTTCTGGCCTTATATGCATTGACAGGAAGTTGGAGGCAATTTGGAACTGATGATTCTTTGAAAATGCCACAGGGCATACAGGAGATATTAGAATTATCTCAAAACATGCAACGCAAATGTATATAAAAAACGTCATTTAACAAATGTTAAAAGTCACACACTGTTAATGATGAACATGCTAGTTTAATTACAATGGGTTTTTGGACATGCTTATAAATAAAGAAATAGTCTTATAGTAGAGATTGCAATGTTCTTAGCATTGCTGCGCTTCCAGGAAATTCACCTCAGCTCAGTTCTCAGGTCACTGTTGATAAGCAGCATCATGCGTTATAATGCTTGTTTTTGTCCCACAGAGGCGTGAGGTGGCCAAAGCCGTCTTCTTTTTGGTCCTGATCTTCGCCCTGTGCTGGTTCCCTCTACACCTCAGCCGAATCCTGAAGAAAATAGTGTACAATCCTTTGGATGAAAGACGCTGTGAAATGTTTAAGTGAGCAGAGATTAGTTTCATTATTTTCACACTGTAATCACTAGAATACTAGAAAAAAAAACAGATCAACAATCAGATGATAATGCTTATATAGTGGTACGTAATACAGGCCCATACTGTATTATAGCAGAACCTATAATATGTAATAAAAAATAAGTTGATGTTGGAAACGTTTACATTAACCTATAATTGCCAAAAATCATCAACATAAAACTTATTTTAAAATAAAGTGTTGGAAATGTCATGAAATTTAATAAGTAATTGAAAATGAAAATTATAAGCAAAGCTCTTACTCTGTTGGTGAACTCTGCACTGGCATAGCTGCTAAGCTAATTGCAGCCTTTGTTCTGGAGAATTCAGTTCGAGTCGGTTCAATAGCAACCATCCTAGGACCCATGGGGATTTTTTTGCACTAAGAATTTACAGTAGTACTGTATATAGTAATGTATGGGCTATTGCTAACCTGAACCACTGTGTACTGAACTGTGAATCGAGTTCAGGATGAAACGAGACACATCGCTTGACCCATACAAGTTTAAGAAAGTTTGCTGAGTACTGAGCGAACGAGTACCGAGACAAAATATTCCAGTCAAAATGTGTTGAGAAGCAAATTAGAAAAGTTCTAGAGTGCCCAAGAACCGAGGTACCACTGTGTTAAGCAAAAACAAAATCTGCCAATGGGGTAAGCACATTTTACTTAGTAAGATTTGTTCAAATAAGCAGTAATAATAAAAATATTACTGTTAATACTAATACTTAAATCAAATGAAAAGCCCTGACTTAAATTCAGGCACAATAGTCAGAATAACTGGTGACTTTATGTGGTTAATGTAATAAAATAACGTCAAATAATAAGCAAAATAATCTTACACTTTTATTGTCTTGTAAGATAAAAATATTTACTGCCTTGGTATGAGAGAATTTCCCTGAAGTGGATACTAAAGATGAATGAATGGATAATGATATAAAACACATCTATCTGCTGAAATCAGAAGATAACCAGTCGGGATTGTGCATTAGTAAGATCTACTCACACACTGACACACTGTTACTGCATATTGCACCTTAAGAATGTCATCCTGTTATTCATTCAGCTGACATGTGTGCTGTGCTTTTTAGCTTTCTGCTGATCCTGGATCATCTCGGCATAAACCTGGCAACTGTCAACTCCTGCATCAACCCCATAATCCTCTACTTTGTTAGCAAAAAGTTCAAGAATTGTTTCAAGGTGAGTGTAGCACGGCACGCAAACACTAAGCCCTGTTACGTGCTTAAGTTTATTTTTGGTACCTCTCGATGGGCCTCTCCAGTCTGTTGCCTTGGTACATTCCGACAGGAAACAAGTCAGCTTTAATTTGTAGAACGGTTTAGCCCATTTAACATTGTTACTGAATTATCAGCCTGAGGCATCCATACAGATAAGCAGAAGTGGTTGTAAATTAGAAGGGTAAGAATAAATGCTCAACAATCAGATTTCAGAAGATGAAAGTGGAGTAACTTTATCAGCCCCATGAAAAAAAAAAAATTAAATACGTTCATTACACATTTTGGATCCCCTTTTGTATCAAGCACTCCTCAATTCTTTGTGGCACAGATTCAACAAGTTGCTGGAAACATTCCTCAGGGACTTTGGTCCATATTGACATGACAGCATCGCACAGCTGCACATCCATGTTGTTATCCCACCACATCCCAAAGGTGCTCTTTTGGACTGAGATCTGGTGACTGTCATGGTCAAGAAACCAATTTGAGATCATTCGAGCTTTGTGATGTGAAGCATTATCCTGCTGGAAGGTATCAGTAGATGCACTGTGCTCATGAGGAGATGGACATGGTCACGAACAATATTGAGACTACAGCTTTTAAACAATGCTCAGATAGCTACTGAGGGGCCCAAAATATGCCCAAAAATCCACACCATTTCACCACTACCAGAATGAACCATTGGCAGTATGGATCCATACTTTCATAATGTTAATTCCAAATTCTGACCCTACGTCTTAATGACACAGCAGAAATCGAGACTCGCCAGACCAGACAACATATTTTCTCTCACCTATAACTACTTAAACTTGTTCACATTCACTCGTTGAGGCTCCGTTTCATCTGGCTGATCTTCTGTTTTGCGAATAATGCAGTCTATCAATGATGTCTACTTCGACAAACAGAAGTAAAAAGTAAAAAGAAGTAAAAGTATTGTTCATGTTAAACGTTTCAGTTCTACCCTACATAGGGGTGTAACAGTACATTACTGTATTTTCTATACTTATTGTAAATTTCCATAGATTGAAAAATGCAGTGACATTAGGGATGCTGTGTAGATGGTAGCGTTCCAGGCAAGCTTTCAGCGGCATCTCTGTGGCATTTCAGTATCGTTTACACACAATTTCCCTGTGGAAATATCCTTTATATGTGCATTAGAGTAGCATAAAAGACTATGGCACTAGGTCCAGTAGAAGTCAACGCCCTATGTTACGTTATGAAAAGTGGTCGCTAATGCCACATATCTGTAGATGCAGTTATATATCTATACACATTTGGGTTAGGATAAAATGGCATTTATATGAGGCATTATCAAAAGTCCTTTGTTTTCAAAAATACAAGGTGCTTTTTTTTCTACAAACACTAACGTTTCTTTGTCAAAAATCCTTTTTTCAGTCTTGCCTGTGCTGCTGGTGCTACTCCAAAAACCAAATATCCAGTTCGGGTCCAATGAATGGAACGAGTATCTACGGAAAGAACCAAGAGCAAGCTCCAAATCTCCCAACCGATCGCAGCCTTCGGAAAGACAGCGACTGAACCCACGGACAATTTGTACCTCATAGTGCCACTTGTGGCCTGGAGAACCAGTTAATATGTGGTTCAAAATGTGGTGGTATTTAGTGCTATGCTATTCTGTGCAGGCACAGTATGAAAAGAAGCTGCTGTAATATAAATATATAGCTATAGATATCACAATGGGGTGATGTATTTGAAGCCCCACTCCCAGAGCAAATGTTCCCATGTCTGTTTAAAGGGATGTTTTGCCGTAAGAGAGGCCAGGGGTGGAGAGGGTCAGCAGGATGCAGCTGAACGTCAACTATATATGAACTCCAGTCAGAGGCCCGCGGACACACGAGTAAATACGTAAGCTACACATACAATATCTCAAGAAACAGGAAACTGAAGGAAGGAATACTTGTGTAGTGAGTTAAATCCTCTTTGTGTGTGAGTGTGTGAGTGTGTGTGTGCGTGTGTGTGTGAGTGTGTGTCATTATGCCATAGAACCCAGTGTCCTCCTTCCCCTACTTCCCATTGTGACTTTTGAATGAACTTCCCAGTTGCTTTCTAAATTCAGATCTGTTTATATTCCAAAATGTTTACTTCTACATAATGATTATATATTTGGTAACACTTTACATCAACCATGCATCATAGGAGTGACGTGACTATGTCACAAACACCTACATTGTATTTCGTGTCCTAACACGATAATTCCTAATAAAAATATTTCTATTTACCTATAGTTATAATAGGATAATAGGATACAGTTCATGTCAAAGCTCAAAACTTGAATGATTACAGATTATGCTGGTTCATAAGCTAAGAAAAAAACAGACACAGAAAAACCAGGCATACAAGTAAAGCATAAACATGATGCATTTAGCTCAGATATTGCATAAAAAGAAAGCTCTCCAGACTTTTTTTTAAAGTTATTTACTTCTGTGATACAGCCAAATGTACCACAAACCACTCTAGCCAAGGGAATGAAAAATGCAGAATATCACACTTGGGGTGCATATTTGTTTTTTATTGCAATGCACACTCCCTACGGCATTTTACCACGACCAGTACTGAGTTCACTGTTCATGTTCATGTCTTAAATAAACACATATCCGATTAAAAAAGAGCCCTGAAACTGAAGTAACAATTAATACAACTCATTTTTTCCTGAAGACCCACAGCGGGGTTAACTCGACTTGGCAAAGCATCAGCTCAGCTAGATACGCAGAGTCCAGTGACTTCTGACCTTGTTCAAATTTAAGAGTTTGCTCCCGGATGCTGTCCAACTTCAACAATCCCTTAGTAATAACGCTAAAGAAAGAAAAACACTTCTAAGTTCAGTGCAAGGGCTTGGGAATCGAGAGGCCTCACTTTGTACAGCCAAGAGATCTAAATACTTCCATACTTATAACGCTGTGAATCCGAATGCATACTCATTGTGTATACACGACTATGTTAATATGAACGTTTGTATTCTTTCTACTGTGTATATTTACAAGGAACTTCAGTATATTGATATATTCCCAATTATAATTATTTAGCCATTGAATTGAACCAGCATAACAGTGTGTCAGTAACATTTGTCATCATCAGAAACAAATGTATTTTGCTTTGTAATTATGATGTGTAAAATCATGATGGACTCCATTAAAAGACCAAAAAATTCAAAGTCATTGTAATCATTGTAAACTTTGTGGAAGTCATGTGCAGCGTAATAATGTCTACACCATGTGAACCAACACTTGCATCTTTTTATGTTGCAACTGAATGAATTTCATATGACCTTCAGTATTTGCCAGTGTGTCTAGAAGAGCTATTATTTCTATGAACACAGTGTATACAGGAACAATCTAACCACTTAAGCAATACCCATTGTCTCTAGCCTGGCTTTGGCTAATTTTCTTCAGTAAGAACCTCCAGTTTGGAACTGATCTGCTTCATGTTCTTGTCACCTGAAGAACGATGCAACATGAAGATGCAGGAACTCATACCAAGGTTTATGGGACACTCAACTATCCTTTTTGTTGTTTTTATGCAAGTAGATTTGCCTGGTTTTGGCTTGACACTGGCATGGCCCAAGAAAAATCTTTGTTTGAGAGTATTTATGTCTGCAGTTCTCATTTTCAATAAAGTGAAGGCATATTCTGTATATAATAAAACCATTTACAATGTCTATGGCTTATTCAGACTTGCATGCCAATTCAGATGTTGTTAACTTGCGACGAATTTCAACACTTGCTTGCTTTATCACCAGAATATACCTTGAACTGGGTCTATGGTAGCTCCAAAGTGGAGTTAATTGTCAGGGTTGTAGCATTACATTTTATGTAGTAAAACCCAACAGCCATACACTGGAAATATGGTGGAAATATAATTTACTGTTATTTTTTCGTTTCCGTTTGTGATTGCTTAGCTTACTAGCTGGCTTGCTAGAAGACAGGAAAAATAATGTGCACCTATTTGAATACAAAACAAGAAATTATATAAAATATAACTTAAATGCTTTTTAATTATTGCATGGTAATAGAATTATTAAATATCCACTTTAATTGAAATTGTTGAACAATGTACTTTGTGGTATGTTCGTTATGGTTTGTTAATAAAACTCCTAATCCCTACATACAGTATATGTTTAAAGCAAGGTTGGATTCAGGTGTCCTGTCAGCTGAAGGTAACTTATTTGAATGTACGTCTGTATGTTATGGGACTTGGGACTGCGTCATTCACGATGCAGAAAAGAGGTGAACCCCGCATTACATACTATAGTTTATGTGATTTGAAATCTATGCTGAGCACAGTGTAGCACATACCAAAAGTGTCCCCATGTTATAAAAAAGGAGGACGCATAATTATCCCACCCTGATGAGCACGAACAGTGGTGCCAGCTTCTGAAACCTTACCCAGCCAGAGTGGGAACAAGTGCTCTTCCTCTGAGTCACTTACGTACATGGGCACAAGGCACTGAGACCTCAACCATGCCCATGTTGTGAAATGGCTGCCTCTTTTTTCCGCCCCTCCAGAAGTTCCCTGCTTTTTTGAGACAGGAGCTGGATCTATGTGAGCCGCAGTAAAGAGGAAAAGTATCCCCATTTTACAAGTGACATCTTTTTTGCAAGTGACATCAGCATATTAGGGCAACAGGTGGAGTCCCTTAAGTAGATATGCTATACTATATACAGATATGGAGTTAATTCACAGTAGGATTATGTACAAAGAGTTATTATAATATAAAATAATAATTTATACCGCTTACAAAATTTTCAATTTCAAAGTGAAATGTCCAGTAATAAAATATCCGCTACTTTTTGAGCAGTATATATAAAATATATTATAATATAGTAATATAGTATATAGTACAGTTTTCTAGTATATTATGGCAATATAACACTATACCGAATATTTAATATAATAGCATTACAATAGAGGAGATTAATATGAATGACGAAAAACGTAAAATGAGTAAAATCCTGTGACCTTAGTTACAGTGACTCAAGCTCAAGGATAAATACAACATTATTGTTCCTTGTGTGTAGACAGATGTAGCAGCAGCACCATAAAGAGTTGACCGGGTGTGTAGGACTAAATATTTATTATAGCCAGTTGTGATCAGTTAGCAGCAAAAGGTCTGAACTGCCTCAGCTGTAGGGAGACTCGTTTTAGATTGTGATGGCAGATGGCACAGTGTAACTCAGCCTGTTGGTGACAGTTCTCTGATCCTTCACAGTATATTGGAGAAGATGAACAGCATTGCCACCGTGTATATGTGTTTTTAGTCGACTCTTCTGGGACATTTTCCAGTTAGTCAACAAACTTGATTTTAATTGAACATTACAGCAAATAGTTTAAGAGTGTAATCACCCAGTCCCAAATTGGTCAAAACGGCTAGTTTTCCAAGAAGACATGATTTGCTTCTAGTGACCGTAACTCATTTTAGAATCGCACAAATATTTATGACTATGGGCCTAACAGATAAATGGTATCTAAAGGAATATTTTAAATTATGAAACCATTACAGGGCACACAGTTATTCATCTTTTAATTTGCTCATAAATACCAGTTCTATCCTCAAGCCAAGCGAAACACGAACCAGCCCAAAATCATTCATTTGCACATTTAAGAGCCGTTCGTTATCAGAGGGCCTCACTACAGGACCTGTACAGACTTTCAGAAGATGGAATTATTCTCTCTCATGGTCTTAAGAACAATCTCAAGCTGTCTTCTGGGAGAAGGGCAGGAATGTGGTGGGAAACGTCTGGACTTGCCAGAGAGGAACTGAACGAGGATGAGGACCATTTTCTAAAGTGCGACTTAAAGCAAAGTTTGTTATTACATCCCATTGTGTGCTGGACTTTGTTTGTTTTTGGATGACCAGCAAGAGGCAGAGTGATCATTACATGTTATCATCTGTCATGTAAAGTATGGGGTGACTTGTTTAAAGCCTGTCATTGATGTCAAAGATTTCACTTTGGTAACATTTTCTCATGAATGTAAATACATATTAACACTAGTATGACCCAGTCTAAGGTTAGGTCACAATGGCATGAGTTAAAGGGGGGACAAGGGGTAATTTAGAATGGGATAGCTGAAGCATACTTTATATGGTGTGCTAAGGCCACACATGAAGGAAACAATCAGAAATGAGAAATGCTCAAAAGGGATATGTATATTGAAAGTCACAGATACAATTGTACATGTTTATATTAAACTATATATTAAACTTAAACTGGGAATGATGTCACTGAGTAAATGAAATGAGTAAACAAAAACTTGAATTAAAAAGCAAAGCAAGTCACTTCTCTACGCTTCCTAACCAAAAACAGAGACCAAAAACCTTGGACTTATTTTGATGCACAACTGCATTATATCTGTGCCCCTCTAAATTCAGTGTTCCCCAATACAACACAGTTCTGAATTATGTTACTGGATTTTCTTCTGCATATCAATTTCGTGGAAGCAATGCTAAATAGCACAGGTACCTGCAGGTCTTATCCTTAAAGAGGGCTTTGCTTTGCATACCTGATCACTCTATGAATAGTTCTGTTAAAGAGTAGTGATTTTGTAAGTAATTTTCGAAGTAATTTGTTCCTTGTTATTTTCTAATGGACTCTTTGGTGCTTTGTGAGAATCAATCTTGTTTTCAGATACTCGCTCAATTCCTTAGATCTTGCTGAAATGCTTGAAGAAGTCTGCTTGCATGCCTTCAAACCTTCTGCTTATGTTGATTTCCAGAGCATCTGTCACACTTATGACCAGATATTTGTTGCTGATCTGTGCTGCCACATTTTTACTAGTGACAGTTTGTTGTTTTGACTGAAAAACGTTGAAAAAGTTGACCGTCGATCCACCTGGCCAGTATTACAGGGAAGTTCAACTATTGTATAGACTCATTCCTTTAAGGTGTCTTGAAATCAAACATAACTGAGCACTAACAGAGTCACACAGACCTGACAGAAACCATACAAATGAATGAGTCATTTCTGGTTTGGCATTTAACTGTTTTTTTTCCACAGGAAGCAGGTATGACAAAATGAGCTGTACAAACCAAAACTATTGGCATTCTAGAGTACTAGCCTGGACTAATTCCAGTTCTCTGCTTTTTTGTGGTACTGGAACAGAATTTATAGTTATGATGGTTCTTCTACTATATACACTATACTCTATATGGGACTGGACTCTGGACCTGTTGGGCCCTTAATCAAGGCCCTTAACCCACCATTGCTTGAACTGTAAGACTGTATCAGTTTTTAGTCGCTCTGGATAAGGGCGTCTGCTAAATGCCGTAAATGTAAATGTAACTATGAGACCATGACAACAGGCTGTAAAGTGTTATTGTGGTTAGTACAAATGTATTAAAAATATATTACAGGGTAAATATCCTCCAAGGATCTTCCACTGAGGACTATTTTAAAATCTATTTTGTTATGAAATCTGTTTTGTTACTTATTATATCACAAACTAAAATAAATATTGATTTAAATTGTACTAGTTACTTAATTTTACTATTACTTTATTATACTTTTAAGTATTTACTTAATTAACATCTAGGCCGCCAATGGAGGTTTGGTCCCTTTTTGAATTTTGGTCCTCGCAAGGTTTCTTCCTTCTACTTTCAGGGAGTTTTTCCTTTTTACTGTCGCTCTAGGATTGCTCAATTTGGGATTGGTCTTTTAAGATAACATAAGATTGTAAAGCTGCTTTGAGACAATGCTCCTTTGCAAAAAGCACTATATAAATAAAATTGACTTGACTACCTGTAAATAAACTGAGGCCATGTGGTCACTATTTTTAAAGTAGACATTATTTTTCCAAAGCAGTAGATTCATACTGCAGTGCATTGCAATGTATTTCTGATAGTTTATGCCAGCTTATTATAACATTTCATAATCGATTGTTTTGTGAACAAGTTGCACGCCTCTTACTTGTACATCTAGCATTTTACAGACAGCATCTTCAAGTAGCATCACTGAATACGTCCGGGAAACTGATCTAATCTCCATATTATGCAAACTTCTACATAGTGAATAAAAATTAACATTAGTAGGAAAATGAAGATCCACACTGATATGCTATGCTTTCTATAGTCTGTGCAAAGCTGATGACCAGTGTAGGTACAAAAACATCATCTGCAAATAACGGAGACTCTAAAAACTAGGCTACTGGAGCTACTACTCTTGGCTAGACTGATAACACAGGTCTACATCAATTTTGCTGACTACAAGACATGCCGAATCCAAAAATCACATCCGTTTCCTTCAGTCACGTCTGGTTTTTCCACAAAACGCTACTTATAAACTCTTATAGAAATAATGTAACATTATTATGTTGATATGCTGAATACACAAAAAGAGAATTAATACGCAGAAAGACAGGCTAAATATGCCAAAGGAAATGGCTGAAAATGCAATCGTTATAAATAATAGGAAACTGATTATTTAACAGGTTCAAACTGCTGACGTCAGCATTTTATGGCTATATAAGCAGCTTGAAGACTGATGGCAGCATTCAGTTATTCAAGAGGCTTAGAAGTCTAAGAACTCTTAAATCTGTTTTTGGAGAATATGTCATCCAATACTCAAGCAGTTTGTGAAAAGTTCCAGAAAGATCCTGAGTTATATTTGTGGTTGCTTTACAAACAAAGGACAATTATTTTCTGAGTTTGTATGAAAAGTTTATCATGCATATTTTGGGTTTAAACTGGGTGGCCAGGACAAACCTTGGGAACCACATAAAGTGTGCAGGACATGTGTTGAAAACCTGAGGCAGTGGACTAAAAGTCAGAGAAAAAGACTCAGCTTTGGTGTTCCAATGGTTCAAAACAAGTAATTATTACAAGCATGAACATAAAGACAAAATCTTTCATCCAAAATCCAAATTTTCCCTCAGCTATAAGGTTGGTTTCTCACAGTGACAACGTCGCTTCTGTACTTTGGGAACGTCAGATGACGATTAATTCTGTAAATCCCCCTTTTTTTAAAAGACAATAAAGATTAAGTAGCCTCAGAAAATGATGCCAACGATTCCTTTAAGCTGGGTAAATTTGGAAAAGAACCTGTTTGCTCCTGGTACCACATTTTATGCATCATATCAGAGTGAAATATATTATGAAATATCTCCATAAGGACGAGGAGCAGCGTCAACGTCAAAGGGTTTATTGAGTCGATGGGATGTGAAAGTTATAAAGCTAATGAATTAAGGCTTTTTTTATTGACAGTTCAATAAACTGTCTAAAGTGTGTGTTGCTTCACAACGGCAATAAATTAGCTTCCATTCCTATTGCTCACTCGGTAAATATGAACGAAACCTATGAATCCATGAAAACGGTCCAAATATACTGATCATCTGAGAATTTTATGTGCCATGAAACTATGCTATTACTAGCTGTAACTATACTATGAAAGAAAGTTAATTTGAATATGTGTTTGTTGCGTTTTAAGTAAAAATATTCATTTTGTTTCAAGCCTTCCGTAACTTCTGTTGACCTTAGACCTAACACCAACCTTCGGGATCCAAAAATTTGGAGATCCAACAAATAAGGGCACTGATCCTCTCCTTAATAAAAGCCTGCCTGGAGTTTTCTAAAAAGCAGCTAAAGCACTCTCAGACTGTGAGAAAAAAGATTTACTGGTCTAATTAAACAAAGATTGGATATTCTGCCATTAAGCTCGGATTGGTGGAGTGATGACCTTCTGGAAGTTTCTCTCATCGACATAAGTATAAGTTGTAATATATATATATATATATATATATTACAACTTATACTTATGTCGATGAGA
>JAUZST010006650.1:0-14698 GCA_034779995.1 Parotocinclus haroldoi
ACGTTTGCTATACGTGTAAATCACACAATAAAGGTTTAATAAACATTTAATATGTTACATAAATTATAGCACGTCCCTTCATGTAACATGGGGCATGTTCATTTAATCAGACCAGCCGGTTATTAGGACCAAAACGATCGCGTCCCGATGTGGTCCCATTAACCGGAATCGGCTGTATACCATATTTAACAATGCCATATATGACATACGACACTGTTTCCAATACATTAATTAATGTAACATCAACACTGCCTGCCACATTCTGATTTTCTTTCATTTTGCAATTTCTGAGGGGTAAAATCTTACCCTACTGTAATGCTGTGCGCTGCACATTAAATCGCTCGGCACCTCCTTACCCTGCGTTCTATGTTAATTAAAACTTTGTGTTTAATAACACTTTCTACACCAGAGATGTGTCATTAAAACTGCTGGTGTACAACAGGCAATAAAAGAATAAAGCGGGTTAAACTTGTAGGACAACAGCTGCATATGAGAACATACGTGGTCCAAAATTACCTACACATACCAGCATTATCAATTTCATGTTGGCCAAAATGCTCTACTTAACTTTATTTAAGCTAAGGTAAATATGAAATTAATAAGGGGGCGTTGTGACCATTTTTAAAACTTGTTTTGCATGGTTATTAACTTATGTTTTCACTATATTACTGTTTGGATTGAGTTACAGCTTTGGCTACGGTCCTGAGGTATAAAAAACATAAATATAATTCATTAATGTAAAAAGATTTTGGTCTCATTTTGGGGAAAACCAAACACATTCCATGCAGGCCGAACTAAACCATCAAGGTTTACAATAGAAGGGATTCACTGTTATTATGTGTGGAGTTTCCAATGAACGATATAATGGGCTATTTTAATTACACATTGATTAGTCTGTAGTAATACAGGAAGCTCACTTCAGTTAAGTTGGGGGTAGGGTGTGTGCATGCATGCATGCCCACATGGGAGAGAGAGGAAGAGAGAGGGGGAGAGGGCATGCACGTCATCCTATAGTATGGAACAGTTGCCGAGTCAACCCTACCATAGATTTAGGTATTGAGCAGTTGAGCTAAAAGTTCCACTATGCAACCACAGAAAGTTTCTATTAGGGATAATAAAGGAAGAAAGAGCCAATCAAACATATAAACAAAACTGTGTCTGCACTCGGAAAGGGCATGAAAATGATTGATTTATTTATGGATCAGAAAAGATGTACAAACGGACTGATGTAGAACTGAGGCGTGTTAATGCCATATTTACTTGCAGTGGGTCTTATACGTAAAATTTGCACACAAATTGCTTATATTTACATATTGAATGTTCTGACAGTTGTTAACTCCATCCTCTGCCAAGGTCTCTGTACAACCTGCATAGGAGTGATACTCTATAAAACGATCGGTTTGATCAGGTGCAGAATAATATAAGCTACAAAAGGAGTTACAGCAAGGTTTTGGGAAACAGTTTGTGGTAACACTTATTTGCGATTTGGTGCTAAGCAGTGGCAGTAGCAAGATGCCAAAAAAGCAAAGAACACGTTTAGAAACTTGTGGACCATTGTAGTTTTAAATAGAAGGATATTCTTAACTTCTTCTGATTTGGGGTTGTATTTTCACCGTTCTGCCACACTGATGCAGGAAATGCTGATTATCTACTGTGATAATCAAGTATCTACACAACAGAGAGTGGAGGAACAGCTCTATGCAGAAAGGTCACCTTGTTACAAGGTTTGTTTTTCATTTTGACAGTGAAAAGAAAAAAAAAAAAACTCTTACTGAGCCTGGAGAGCATGACCATTTTGTAAATTTTATCTAGCATAGACAACTATGGAGCATTAATTTATTCCTGATAACATGCAACGTAACCTGACATCAGTGTTAGTAGCTAGAGAGAATTTCCATTTAACAGGGATTCACAGATATCATTTGTTTATTCAAATGAACTATTACTATGGGTACGGCAGGTCTTTCCACTTATAATTGACGTTCCATTATTCATCTTATAGGTGTTTGGTTCAACCTGGTTAAGCCTGGTACACCACCTATCCCCCGATTTTATCTGGTCAAAATCTTTAGTTAATTCTTGCTGCATCTAGTGTAACTTCAATTCAATTCAGTTCAATTTTATTTATATAGCGCCGCGCCTTTTACAATGTAGCATTGTCTCAAAGCAGCTTTACAGTAATACAAAACATTAAAGGCCAATTCCAAGTTGCGACAGTGGAAAGGAAAAACTCCCTAAAGTGATAGGAAGAAACCTTGGGAGGAACCAAGACTCAACTATCAACTGTTTATCTGTGCTTTGTGCAATTACATTTTGTCCTGTATGGAGCACAATATTTATTGGAGTAGGGAATTTTTCATTTACCAGTTACACAAAGAGCTCTGCTAAAAAGTTTGAATACCACTGATCTGGAGCCTTTGAAACTTCAAACCCAGTTAATTACTGTGTGACCTTTAAAACTGCCATTGTGGAATTGCATGCATGCATGCTCGACACCAGTTTATCTGGGGTGTCCATTTTCCAGTAGGGACATGATACAGCTCGTATAAATAAAACAAATCCCACACAATATGGGTTTAGATTTAATGCGATCAGCAGCATGGGTCTTCCACTGAGCTCAGCATCATAGTGACTGACATAAGCAAGTAAGCTTACTTAACTATTAAGTTTAACACCTTGATGCAGTGCAGTGCAAGGAGCTCAAGGGCCAACCGTGGCAGCTTGGAAGTGATGGTCCAGGACCTTAGCTGCTGATCCACAGCCTAAAGTACAGCGCTGTGACATTCATCCTCCAATAGCTACCCTCAATGCTAAGATTGGAAATATGTTTTACATAAAGAGATCATTTTAAATGCATCTGGATCTCTTTTACTAACTATATAATGACATTTTGAAATAACTTAAATAAGCCAAGATATATTGTGTGTCAGACGCAAACACGAGCCAAGTACCGCAGAGACCTGTGCTCAAGTTTCAGCAGTGGCACAATTGGCCAATTCCCAGTCGCTGCAGCAGCAGCTCCAATGGCCAACTGAGGTGCTGGATAAACTGGTGGACAGACACGGCAGGCTTAATCCATTCTCACGTGATGGTTCACTTTCGCCATGGAAATCCAGCCCCTGCTGGTGTACAGAAGTAGTTGAATTGTGACTGGGATTGTGGCAAGGCACACACTGGCTTACGACCCTCTTCCTGTGGTGACGATCATATAGAATTATTTCTTTACTAGAGTACAACAAGAAAATACAGGGAGCTAGCAGCATGCAGAAATAAAATATGTTTTAAAAAAGGCTCCAGTGGGACCTCTTTTTGCAATAGCAGCATTTGACAACTTCTACAGCTTGAAGAGGCTTGATTATGAAGATTTTTTTGAAGTGGTAGCAACCCAGAAACCAATTTTTCAGAAGGCAAACAGGATGAAAAGGCTAAGATATGCTAAACCTCACAATGATTGGAATGAAGACCAGTGGATCAGAGTATTATGGAATCAACAAACCCAAACATGAAATATTTGGATCCAATCCACAACAATGTTATACGTGGTCATTACAGCATTGCTAAAATAACAAATCTAATGGTGGCCTAAGACTTTTGCATTGTCATGTATACAATAAAATATATATGTGGAAAACTTGATCGGAGTAGCAATTGACTGTAGCATTGCACAGAGCAAATATAGTAATCTAATACTGTAAAGACTCTGAACCTAGTAAATTGTGCCAACACCCCAAACCTGTGAAATTAATAGTAAATTATTGAGAGAGATAACACTTTAAACAGCCTTCTTTCTACCACAACAAGCAATCTACACAGGAACAGTTTGATGGAGTCAAAAATCTTGCCCTGTTGTGTAACTCACTGGAACAGAAAACACTGGACATTAAAGACTGGATTCTAAGAGATCCAGCATGAGCTTAGGTAATAGGATTATCCAAGGCGTGCTACTTTTAAGACAAAGCCGAGCTGTTAAAGAGACATGGAAGCTGCAGTATGTGAAGAGTGTTCCATAGGTCAGGCAGTGTCTTGTTCAGAACTGAGGTAATCGCTTAGCTCTAACAAAAATAAACCTTTTCATCCCATTTTTCTGTGACTCAGTCATACCTTCTTTTTACTTAAACCAAGGTCTCAACCACGGCATTTTACAGAATAAACATAAGTGGTATACATTTTTATACTTTAAGCACTCACAGATGTTTATGGTATGAAGATTTTCTTTAAAAAATAAGCACGGAAAAGTGGCAAACCTCAGCTACTTGTTCCAGGCTTCATAAAATATTGCTTCATTTTTATCTCTTCCTTAATACCAGACTTCAAGCCAGATTGAGAACTAATTGCTCAGGAAACGTGCACGGGATGCTCTGACATCAAGCAAACATTGCACAGATGGCCTGTCCTCCTGTCTAACTGCTATAAACACAGGAGACCAGAAACATCAGGGACAATTAAACCCAGGACAGAATGTTAATTGTGTCTGTTTTGCTGTATCCTGAAACTAAATGGCCAATTGTATAGAACGTTAATTACTTTTACTGTGCGCTAACCCCCCACCTTTTTCCGCTTTTGCTCTGTTTATCTTGGTCAGGGTCATGAGGGGCTTGAGTACATTCCGAAATTCACTGGAAGCAGACAGAAGCTCACTCTGGATGGGATACCAGTCCATAAGAGGGCCAGCATGGCTCTATTTCTAGCTTTCTCTCCTTCAGAAGGTACTGCCAAGACTCAAACAGAGGTCACCATGACGGTGAACTAGTAAAGTGTCCTACAGAACGCCATAACGATGCATATGTTCACTGTGCTACCAAAAGCTCATCTGTTGAAATGAAAAACATTAACATCAACACTAGCAGAACTGAGAGGGGAGAGGAGGGAGGGATCCCACAATGCTTTGTATAGGTCACTGGATTAGTAAACTGTCCCTAAATACTCAAAAGGTTTGGCTACTCTATTCCCCTTCTGTTCTGTTTTTATGTATTTTGTTAACACAACCATGCCATGAAAACAATTAAGATAATTCTACAACAAATATTCATTAATTATCCGCTTGGTCCTAAACATGGTCATGGGAGAGCCGGTGGGTAGCCGGCGATATAGGGTATAAGGCAAGAACAACCCTGTACAGAGCAAATGCACTCACACACACTTACACAATAAGGACACTTTAAAGACTTCAATTAACCTACCACACACATCTCTTTGGACTGTGGGAGGAAACCGGAGCACCCATAATAAACCCACGTGGACACAGGGAGGACAAAAAAAAAAAGAATATTTTCAAATGGTTATTTAACAAATGGTGAAGCTACAACAGGACATTTTGCTGACAATTATAAACTTCTGTTTCTTTTTATCTCATTATTTACAACCTTATTCATAAAATTATAAATTGTTTACACAAAATTGAATCGTGAGTATAATGTATCGTTATATTCCTTCTAAACATATCGTATAATATTACTAAATTGGTGATATAACATAGTGCTGAAGCTTTTGGCACAATAACTACGTTTCAAATTTACAGCCAGAAGATCTTGACAGAGTTTATGTTCAGCACAATACGTCTTGGAGCAGCACTATCTGGATTTGTAGTAAGGCTGTTGGTCAAATAAAACAAATCTGATAAAATATCCGGACTGCAGCTCAGCAAACTGGTTATCAACTCCTTTTTAGCATTTCGATCTGTAATTTTACTACCTGAACCCCGTTTCCAGCAGTTCCTCTACTTGGAGCCAATGTAAAATTTCGAACCTAATACGTACATTTGATATTGACTTAGCTAACTAATAACTGATAACCTTCTGGACTTTACATTTAATACACACTTCCTTGGTTTAAATCCTATCTGCCCAACTGGTACCAGTTTGATTATGTAAACAATCTATGCTCAAACTTAGAGGTGTCCCTCAGGGGTCTGTGCGTGGCCCACTATTATTCTCCCTGTACATTGTTCTTGAAAATGGCATTCGTTTCCACTGCTATGTAGATGATACACAGCTATTCACATCAGCAGAATTAAATCAGCACATTTGAGAACTGGCTTAAGGGTGTAAAAAATTGGATGTCACTGAAATTTCCTTTCACTTAACTCAGATAAAATTGAGATTTTATCAATTTGACCGAAGTCTGTGAAAGACAGATTAGCTACATCTATCCTAAATCTAAATAGCTGCTCAGTAACGCCCAGTCCAACTGTAAAAACTCACATTTGATTCAGATCTCTCCCTTGATGTGCACATTAACGACGTCACACAAATTACTTTCTTTCAGCTACGTAACATTTAGCTCAACTTAGAAATATCCTTCTTTTCAAGATGCAGAGAAACTGGTTTCGGTATTCTGTTCAACATTTTATTTAGCTGATATTATTTACTGAGTATTACTATTACTACAGACATAATTCTTACAAATACCATCTAAGGCAAGTCTTGATCTTCCCAAGGTTTAATCTGCTTTGAGACAATGTTCTATTGTAAAAAGCGCTATATAGATAAATCTGCCTTTACTTACACTTGAATGTACTTCAAATCAAACAGTCACACAACGGTATTATATCTAGAAGTAAAGCCACACAACAACCTCTCGAAACTCTTGCCTGACCACCTTGGTTTAAAGCTTCTTTATTACCCAGCAGCATTACTGACAGCCTCAGTTGTTCTAGTATGGAACACTTCACTTTGACAGTGAAGTATCTATCATTAACCACCATCATACTATAATCCTCAGCTCCATTACTTATTAGTAGTGTACAGCTTTTACAGATGCACAACTCTGCTTACTCTTTCCATCACACCTGAGTCAGCTCTGTACGGCTACAAAACTGTCTGCTTATTATTTACCCATATACTCTGGATGACCCTAGCTCTGGCCCCAGCACAGTCAACCGTATCCTTTTCGGTTAGTGACACTAAAACTGCCAGCATTCTGTAATCACACAGCGCATGTCCTCTACAGTTGTAAATACAGCGGTGTAGAGGAGATATCTATGCAATAAAAGGTCAGTAGAAAGTAACGTCCACTCTTCTAATAGCTGCGTTCACAATGACTTTCTCTCCAGCGCCCTGTCAGCTTACAGACAGTCTGTCACCATGGAGAATATACAAGAGCCACACAGTCTACAGATTCTTCACCCCCTGGTGGTCACAGAGAGCATCTGACCAGGACATCATGGAGAAAGGGGACATTCACATTGCAAATATTGCATCCAAGTAAAGCCTTTACTTTTATAATATCAGTAATATCAGGTTAATAATCACATACAGTACTGTGAAAAGGTATTAGGCCGACATTAGATTTGTTGTTTTAGCAATGTGTGTGTGTGTGTGTGTATATATATATATATATATATATATATATATATATATATATATATATATATATATACACACACACACACACACATTGCTAAAACAACAAATCTAATGTCGGCCTAATACCTTTTCACAGTACTGTATGTGATTATTAACCTGATATTACTGATATTATAAAAGTAAAGGCTTTACTTGGATGCAATATTTGCAATGTGAATGTCCCCTTTCTCCATGATGTCCTGGTCAGATGCTCTCTGTGACCACCAGGGGGTGAAGAATCTGTAGACTGTGTGGCTCTTGTATATTCTCCATGGTGACAGACTGTCTGTAAGCTGACAGGGCGCTGGAGAGAAAGTCATTGTGAACGCAGCTATTAGAAGAGTGGACGTTACTTTCTACTGACCTTTTATTGCATAGATATCTCCTCTACACCGCTGTATTTACAACTGTAGAGGACATGCGCTGTGTGATTACAGAATGCTGGCAGTTTTAGTGTCACTAACCGAAAAGGATACGGTTGACTGTGCTGGGGCCAGAGCTAGGGTCATCCAGAGTATATGGGTAAATAATAAGCAGACAGTTTTGTAGCCGTACAGAGCTGACTCAGGTGTGATGGAAAGAGTAAGCAGAGTTGTGCATCTGTAAAAGCTGTACACTACTAATAAGTAATGGAGCTGAGGATTATAGTATGATGGTGGTTAATGATAGATACTTCACTGTCAAAGTGAAGTGTTCCATACTAGAACAACTGAGGCTGTCAGTAATGCTGCTGGGTAATAAAGAAGCTTTAAACCAAGGTGGTCAGGCAAGAGTTTCGAGAGGTTGTTGTGTGGCTTTACTTCTAGATATAATACCGTTGTGTGACTGTTTGATTTGAAGTACATTCAAGTGTAAGTAAAGGCAGATTTATCTATATAGCGCTTTTTACAATAGAACATTGTCTCAAAGCAGATTAAACCTTGGGAAGATCAAGACTTGCCTTAGATGGTATTTGTAAGAATTATGTCTGTAGTAATAGTAATACTCAGTAAATAATATCAGCTAAATAAAATGTTGAACAGAATACCGAAACCAGTTTCTCTGCATCTTGAAAAGAAGGATATTTCTAAGTTGAGCTAAATGTTACGTAGCTGAAAGAAAGTAATTTGTGTGACGTCGTTAATGTGCACATCAAGGGAGAGATCTGAATCAAATGTGAGTTTTTACAGTTGGACTGGGCGTTACTGAGCAGCTATTTAGATTTAGGATAGATGTAGCTAATCTGTCTTTCACAGACTTCGGTCAAATTGATAAAATCTCAATTTTATCTGAGTTAAGTGAAAGGAAATTTCAGTGACATCCAATTTTTTACACCCTTAAGCCAGTTCTCAAATGTGCTGATTTAATTCTGCTGATGTGAATAGCTGTGTATCATCTACATAGCAGTGGAAACGAATGCCATTTTCAAGAACAATGTACAGGGAGAATAATAGTGGGCCACGCACAGACCCCTGAGGGACACCTCTAAGTTTGAGCATAGATTGTTTACATAATCAAACTGGTACCAGTTGGGCAGATAGGATTTAAACCAAGGAAGTGTGTATTAAATGTAAAGTCCAGAAGGTTATCAGTTATTAGTTAGCTAAGTCAATATCAAATGTACGTATTAGGTTCGAAATTTTACATTGGCTCCAAGTAGAGGAACTGCTGGAAACGGGGTTCAGGTAGTAAAATTACAGATCGAAATGCTAAAAAGGAGTTGATAACCAGTTTGCTGAGCTGCAGTCCGGATATTTTATCAGATTTGTTTTATTTGACCAACAGCCTTACTACAAATCCAGATAGTGCTGCTCCAAGACGTATTGTGCTGAACATAAACTCTGTCAAGATCTTCTGGCTGTAAATTTGAAACGTAGTTATTGTGCCAAAAGCTTCAGCACTATGTTATATCACCAATTTAGTAATATTATACGATATGTTTAGAAGGAATATAACGATACATTATACTCACGATTCAATTTTGTGTAAACAATTTATAATTTTATGAATAAGGTTGTAAATAATGAGATAAAAAGAAACAGAAGTTTATAATTGTCAGCAAAATGTCCTGTTGTAGCTTCACCATTTGTTAAATAACCATTTGAAAATATTCTTTTTTTTTTTGTCCTCCCTGTGTCCACGTGGGTTTATTATGGGTGCTCCGGTTTCCTCCCACAGTCCAAAGAGATGTGTGTGGTAGGTTAATTGAAGTCTTTAAAGTGTCCTTATTGTGTAAGTGTGTGTGAGTGCATTTGCTCTGTACAGGGTTGTTCTTGCCTTATACCCTATATCGCCGGCTACCCACCGGCTCTCCCATGACCATGTTTAGGACCAAGCGGATAATTAATGAATATTTGTTGTAGAATTATCTTAATTGTTTTCATGGCATGGTTGTGTTAACAAAATACATAAAAACAGAACAGAAGGGGAATAGAGTAGCCAAACCTTTTGAGTATTTAGGGACAGTTTACTAATCCAGTGACCTATACAAAGCATTGTGGGATCCCTCCCTCCTCTCCCCTCTCAGTTCTGCTAGTGTTGATGTTAATGTTTTTCATTTCAACAGATGAGCTTTTGGTAGCACAGTGAACATATGCATCGTTATGGCGTTCTGTAGGACACTTTACTAGTTCACCGTCATGGTGACCTCTGTTTGAGTCTTGGCAGTACCTTCTGAAGGAGAGAAAGCTAGAAATAGAGCCATGCTGGCCCTCTTATGGACTGGTATCCCATCCAGAGTGAGCTTCTGTCTGCTTCCAGTGAATTTCGGAATGTACTCAAGCCCCTCATGACCCTGACCAAGATAAACAGAGCAAAAGCGGAAAAAGGTGGGGGGTTAGCGCACAGTAAAAGTAATTAACGTTCTATACAATTGGCCATTTAGTTTCAGGATACAGCAAAACAGACACAATTAACATTCTGTCCTGGGTTTAATTGTCCCTGATGTTTCTGGTCTCCTGTGTTTATAGCAGTTAGACAGGAGGACAGGCCATCTGTGCAATGTTTGCTTGATGTCAGAGCATCCCGTGCACGTTTCCTGAGCAATTAGTTCTCAATCTGGCTTGAAGTCTGGTATTAAGGAAGAGATAAAAATGAAGCAATATTTTATGAAGCCTGGAACAAGTAGCTGAGGTTTGCCACTTTTCCGTGCTTATTTTTTAAAGAAAATCTTCATACCATAAACATCTGTGAGTGCTTAAAGTATAAAAATGTATACCACTTATGTTTATTCTGTAAAATGCCGTGGTTGAGACCTTGGTTTAAGTAAAAAGAAGGTATGACTGAGTCACAGAAAAATGGGATGAAAAGGTTTATTTTTGTTAGAGCTAAGCGATTACCTCAGTTCTGAACAAGACACTGCCTGACCTATGGAACACTCTTCACATACTGCAGCTTCCATGTCTCTTTAACAGCTCGGCTTTGTCTTAAAAGTAGCACGCCTTGGATAATCCTATTACCTAAGCTCATGCTGGATCTCTTAGAATCCAGTCTTTAATGTCCAGTGTTTTCTGTTCCAGTGAGTTACACAACAGGGCAAGATTTTTGACTCCATCAAACTGTTCCTGTGTAGATTGCTTGTTGTGGTAGAAAGAAGGCTGTTTAAAGTGTTATCTCTCTCAATAATTTACTATTAATTTCACAGGTTTGGGGTGTTGGCACAATTTACTAGGTTCAGAGTCTTTACAGTATTAGATTACTATATTTGCTCTGTGCAATGCTACAGTCAATTGCTACTCCGATCAAGTTTTCCACATATATATTTTATTGTATACATGACAATGCAAAAGTCTTAGGCCACCATTAGATTTGTTATTTTAGCAATGCTGTAATGACCACGTATAACATTGTTGTGGATTGGATCCAAATATTTCATGTTTGGGTTTGTTGATTCCATAATACTCTGATCCACTGGTCTTCATTCCAATCATTGTGAGGTTTAGCATATCTTAGCCTTTTCATCCTGTTTGCCTTCTGAAAAATTGGTTTCTGGGTTGCTACCACTTCAAAAAAATCTTCATAATCAAGCCTCTTCAAGCTGTAGAAGTTGTCAAATGCTGCTATTGCAAAAAGAGGTCCCACTGGAGCCTTTTTTAAAACATATTTTATTTCTGCATGCTGCTAGCTCCCTGTATTTTCTTGTTGTACTCTAGTAAAGAAATAATTCTATATGATCGTCACCACAGGAAGAGGGTCGTAAGCCAGTGTGTGCCTTGCCACAATCCCAGTCACAATTCAACTACTTCTGTACACCAGCAGGGGCTGGATTTCCATGGCGAAAGTGAACCATCACGTGAGAATGGATTAAGCCTGCCGTGTCTGTCCACCAGTTTATCCAGCACCTCAGTTGGCCATTGGAGCTGCTGCTGCAGCGACTGGGAATTGGCCAATTGTGCCACTGCTGAAACTTGAGCACAGGTCTCTGCGGTACTTGGCTCGTGTTTGCGTCTGACACACAATATATCTTGGCTTATTTAAGTTATTTCAAAATGTCATTATATAGTTAGTAAAAGAGATCCAGATGCATTTAAAATGATCTCTTTATGTAAAACATATTTCCAATCTTAGCATTGAGGGTAGCTATTGGAGGATGAATGTCACAGCGCTGTACTTTAGGCTGTGGATCAGCAGCTAAGGTCCTGGACCATCACTTCCAAGCTGCCACGGTTGGCCCTTGAGCTCCTTGCACTGCACTGCATCAAGGTGTTAAACTTAATAGTTAAGTAAGCTTACTTGCTTATGTCAGTCACTATGATGCTGAGCTCAGTGGAAGACCCATGCTGCTGATCGCATTAAATCTAAACCCATATTGTGTGGGATTTGTTTTATTTATACGAGCTGTATCATGTCCCTACTGGAAAATGGACACCCCAGATAAACTGGTGTCGAGCATGCATGCATGCAATTCCACAATGGCAGTTTTAAAGGTCACACAGTAATTAACTGGGTTTGAAGTTTCAAAGGCTCCAGATCAGTGGTATTCAAACTTTTTAGCAGAGCTCTTTGTGTAACTGGTAAATGAAAAATTCCCTACTCCAATAAATATTGTGCTCCATACAGGACAAAATGTAATTGCACAAAGCACAGATAAACAGTTGATAGTTGAGTCTTGGTTCCTCCCAAGGTTTCTTCCTATCACTTTAGGGAGTTTTTCCTTTCCACTGTCGCAACTTGGAATTGGCCTTTAATGTTTTGTATTACTGTAAAGCTGCTTTGAGACAATGCTACATTGTAAAAGGCGCGGCGCTATATAAATAAAATTGAACTGAATTGAATTGAAGTTACACTAGATGCAGCAAGAATTAACTAAAGATTTTGACCAGATAAAATCGGGGGATAGGTGGTGTACCAGGCTTAACCAGGTTGAACCAAACACCTATAAGATGAATAATGGAACGTCAATTATAAGTGGAAAGACCTGCCGTACCCATAGTAATAGTTCATTTGAATAAACAAATGATATCTGTGAATCCCTGTTAAATGGAAATTCTCTCTAGCTACTAACACTGATGTCAGGTTACGTTGCATGTTATCAGGAATAAATTAATGCTCCATAGTTGTCTATGCTAGATAAAATTTACAAAATGGTCATGCTCTCCAGGCTCAGTAAGAGTTTTTTTTTTTTTCTTTTCACTGTCAAAATGAAAAACAAACCTTGTAACAAGGTGACCTTTCTGCATAGAGCTGTTCCTCCACTCTCTGTTGTGTAGATACTTGATTATCACAGTAGATAATCAGCATTTCCTGCATCAGTGTGGCAGAACGGTGAAAATACAACCCCAAATCAGAAGAAGTTAAGAATATCCTTCTATTTAAAACTACAATGGTCCACAAGTTTCTAAACGTGTTCTTTGCTTTTTTGGCATCTTGCTACTGCCACTGCTTAGCACCAAATCGCAAATAAGTGTTACCACAAACTGTTTCCCAAAACCTTGCTGTAACTCCTTTTGTAGCTTATATTATTCTGCACCTGATCAAACCGATCGTTTTATAGAGTATCACTCCTATGCAGGTTGTACAGAGACCTTGGCAGAGGATGGAGTTAACAACTGTCAGAACATTCAATATGTAAATATAAGCAATTTGTGTGCAAATTTTACGTATAAGACCCACTGCAAGTAAATATGGCATTAACACGCCTCAGTTCTACATCAGTCCGTTTGTACATCTTTTCTGATCCATAAATAAATCAATCATTTTCATGCCCTTTCCGAGTGCAGACACAGTTTTGTTTATATGTTTGATTGGCTCTTTCTTCCTTTATTATCCCTAATAGAAACTTTCTGTGGTTGCATAGTGGAACTTTTAGCTCAACTGCTCAATACCTAAATCTATGGTAGGGTTGACTCGGCAACTGTTCCATACTATAGGATGACGTGCATGCCCTCTCCCCCTCTCTCTTCCTCTCTCTCCCATGTGGGCATGCATGCATGCACACACCCTACCCCCAACTTAACTGAAGTGAGCTTCCTGTATTACTACAGACTAATCAATGTGTAATTAAAATAGCCCATTATATCGTTCATTGGAAACTCCACACATAATAACAGTGAATCCCTTCTATTGTAAACCTTGATGGTTTAGTTCGGCCTGCATGGAATGTGTTTGGTTTTCCCCAAAATGAGACCAAAATCTTTTTACATTAATGAATTATATTTATGTTTTTTATACCTCAGGACCGTAGCCAAAGCTGTAACTCAATCCAAACAGTAATATAGTGAAAACATAAGTTAATAACCATGCAAAACAAGTTTTAAAAATGGTCACAACGCCCCCTTATTAATTTCATATTTACCTTAGCTTAAATAAAGTTAAGTAGAGCATTTTGGCCAACATGAAATTGATAATGCTGGTATGTGTAGGTAATTTTGGACCACGTATGTTCTCATATGCAGCTGTTGTCCTACAAGTTTAACCCGCTTTATTCTTTTATTGCCTGTTGTACACCAGCAGTTTTAATGACACATCTCTGGTGTAGAAAGTGTTATTAAACACAAAGTTTTAATTAACATAGAACGCAGGGTAAGGAGGTGCCGAGCGATTTAATGTGCAGCGCACAGCATTACAGTAGGGTAAGATTTTACCCCTCAGAAATTGCAAAATGAAAGAAAATCAGAATGTGGCAGGCAGTGTTGATGTTACATTAATTAATGTATTGGAAACAGTGTCGTATGTCATATATGGCATTGTTAAATATGGTATACAGCCGATTCCGGTTAATGGGACCACATCGGGACGCGATCGTTTTGGTCCTAATAACCGGCTGGTCTGATTAAATGAACATGCCCCATGTTACATGAAGGGACGTGCTATAATTTATGTAACATATTAAATGTTTATTAAACCTTTATTGTGTGATTTACACGTATAGCAAACGT
>JAUZST010006651.1:0-14698 GCA_034779995.1 Parotocinclus haroldoi
GCCGTGGTTTTATGTTTTTTGGATACAATCCGGGTTAGCACCCGAACATCCCTTTTAGATAGCTTCCTCTTGCGTCCACAGTTAATCCTGTTGGATGTGGTTCGTCCTTTTTGCTGGTAGACTAACATTACCCTGGATACCGTGGCTCTTGATACATCACAAACCTCCCACAATAAAATAACCGGTGTTTCAGTTTCATTGTCTAACTCCTATAGTTCTGCATTGTCTCGTTGAAAAATGTTTTTTTCTGGCAAAGATGTCTTAAAGGCAGCTTGTTTTGCTCTAATATCTCAGTGTACAATCCCTGACCATGACAGATCCCACCTTGTTGCTGATGACAGTCTGGCCCTTTACTTTCAGAAAAGCCTGTGATTCGTCGGACCACAATATACGTTTCCACTGTGTGATGGTCCATCCCAGATGGCTCTGAACAAAGAGAAGTCGATACCACTTCTAGACATGCATAACATAAAGCATTTATTGTACAGTAAAGTTTTAAGTGCCATTTGTGAATGTATTTTAGGGATTGACAAAGGTTTGCCATTGAAGAGCACAGGTCTTGTTTCTGAAATTCCTCCAGATTCCTCAAAGCTAATGGTATTAAAATTCGGCTAAGCCTACGTTTCTGTGAGTTTCTAAATGAACGATATGAAAACATTCATAATTAGGTCACAATTCTGTCCTATTTTTTGTTTATTTATGTGATTTATTGCTCCCTGGTTAGTCTCGAGGTGGACATGGCATCCGTAGCTCCCATCATGCAGTGCAGATCCAGCACGGTGGTTTATTCTAGGGGTGTAGCATTGCAAAAAATGGCACGGTCTACATCGTGTCGGCTGTTGGATGAAGCGTTGTTGTTTATTACGCCGTCTTGTTTTACGATTTGACATAAGGCTTAAATTATGAACGATTTTCCCGCTGTGACCCAGTAGCCTAGAGTATGTTATTTCCCTCCTAGACTTTAATTTGTACACCTTGCAGAAATAAGTAATACTTTGAATCAAATGCCCTATCTATAAAGTAGACGTTTCAGATGTTGGGTCGGTATGCTCGTTACCAGCCTGTGGCAGATGACGGATCATAATGAAGGTCTAAAGAGGCATCCTGTTGAGCTGATATTCTTTCAGAAGAGCCTCTGGTTGAATTGCGTCTAATCTATCCAAGATGCTGTGAACGTGAGGCGCATTACACAGATAGATAAGAGAAAGGAAATAATGATGGTCTAAAAGGCTTACAGCAGCTGTCCGTGACTCATGGTGGGGGTGGGCATTGGAATCTGGATCTTCAGAGTCATAAATAATCTGGGAGTGAGAGTGCTGATGTAGCACAAGGTCTCTTTCCTTAATGGAGGGTCATGACCTTGCACAGCAGACTACACTGTTGGAGCAGACTAGCTAACACTGTTTGATAGATCTATTTAAGTATATACTCCCACTGAGATCCCCTGCGTTCTGACAAAACTGATATTTAAACGCAGAAAACCCATCTTTCCTGAAAAATAGCACGCCCAGAAATGAGTGAAATACAGTCAGTTATGGCCACGTTGTACGTTAGCTTTTTTCCATATAGGTTTTCAGACAAATGTACAGAAAGGTTAACTTTATTTCTATGCACGATAAATTATATAATTATATAATTAATATATATAGAATATAATTCAAGACTGAATTATTGTTCTGCACACAAAAATAGGGGATATTTTACAATTCGTTTTCCGATAATGAAATATGCCCTCATTTACAGAGCAGTATATTTCAACATTGAACGATTGCCTGAGATGAGAGAAGGTGCTGCAGCTCCCCCTACAGCCGGCACTGTAAAACCGCAACTAAAGCCATCAGGCAAAAGATCATGTCATGATGTCACGATAGGGGGCTGTGCCAGTGCCCTTGGCTAAGGTTATTTAAACTTCTGTGATTGTAACATCAATGCAGAAAAGTACACCGAACTTTTAGGGCAGAATATGGTGAGGTCAAGACGACGGTTTAATGAAATAGAACCAAATTCTTCTTTTTTTTTATCCGCTTCAGAATGAATTTTCTAAATTAAATGAACTAAATTAAATAAATTAACTGCTCATTTTTGTGAGCAGTCTAGTACTGGAATCCTCAATGAACAGCCTGTTTTATTCTTAAGTAATCAAAAGGTTCTTCTAAATGGGCCAATCACTTATCCAAAGTCTGTATTTTGCCGATATTAATTGAATAATTGATGAGTTGATTTGAGGTTGTAATTCTATAAAACACCTTTAAATATTTACATTTTTATAGTAACCGGCAAATGTAACCGTCATTGAAGATTGTGTAACATGTCTCCTATAGAAAGACTGAGCCTCTCATGCCCCCACGTGGCCCTTGTTAGAATGGCAACTACCTTCGTCAGGAAAACTAGGTTTGAGTAGAATATGAATAAAATATGTATGACGCAATATAATAAGATTGTATTACTTATGGATTTTGTTGGAACAATCTCCTTCATAAATAAGGGGGCACCTGTACAGGACTGTGGTGGCCTAATGGTTACGATCTCAACCATTCTCTCACCTCTGCAAAGCTACCACAGCTTGGTCCCTGAGCAAGGCCCTTAACTCACAATTGCTTGGATTGTAAAACTGTATGAGTCGCTAAATAACAAATGTAAAATATAACTAAATTAATACATATTATATTGTGTGGATTTTATCTATGTTAATAGTCTAAATGCGCATAAAATCTCAACTCGGCACTGCTCTTGTCCCACAAATCAAACCATGCTTTTTTTTTTGCTTTAGGTCGAGTGTACACATGAATAAATCTGAACATATTGAGTTACTGCATTAGTTTGATAGAAAACAATGAATTTCTGTTCGGTGGCCATGCATTTATGGCCTGAAGGCATAACACGATACCAAACGTGACCCTATTGCCTCACTTTTCTACTCAAACCTTTACATGAGCTGGAAATTATGCAAAATCATTCAATAATACATACAGTTTTCCATTCAGATCGGGATGGGGAAGGAAGAAACTGAGAGGTTAAGCCGTTTTTAATCTGCTTTGCAGTTCAGCAAGATAACGTCAGGTTTAATAAGCTAGAGAACACACAGAAGAAGCTAGCAGAGCGTTTTTGCAGCGTAAAGAGACAGTACAGTTAGAATGGGAAGGGGTGAAGCAGCAGTTTCAGTCCTTTATGGCCACAGCATTATGGTTTAAAAAGGATTTAAAACGAAAACGTCTCCCTGCTCACATCTTGTACCCAACACAATGTTCTACACACTTAGAAACGTTTAATTATGCCAAAATTAACTACAAGCCAAACGACAACTAATTCACAACATTTAAAGGTAACCTACAAAGAAAGGGCATTGATGTCTTTTAAGTTGAGCTTTTCCTGGCAACATGGACTTGATTGAAGTTTGGGTCGAGTCACTTTGGGTAGAGTGATCCTGCATGTAGGCATAGCGCACTGTAAACTGGGAAAAAAAAGTTCTAAAAGCTGAAAGAAAAGTTTAGGTGAATGGGTTTTGCCTAATTTTAAAGTAGGTTCTACGAGCTTGGAGAAGAGTTTGCTGGGTGAAGCGCACAATCACTTAGAAAGCTAATTGCAGAACCTTGTGGAAGGTGCCTGTGTCAGGAGCTAGTACAGAATGTGAGGAAAGATATACTAGGAAAGTGTAACAGGATGGAGTTAGCACACTATATAAAGGACAAGGGCCTATAACCTGTTAAAAGTATCTGGCTTGCCACCAAACAACTGTTTCCTCAGATTCTTGCTCTACAGTGGTCATTTATTCTACAACCTAATCCAGTAGGTCAGCTATTACTGTACAATAATTCAGTAGAAATACAATTACTTGACAAAGAATTAAGACTGTGCTGTGACCCTCCGGGACTATGACAGGTTGTTGGATTGGGTGCAGTTAGAGGAAAGGCAGCAGAAAGACAGTTACAGTAAGAGCTGGGACTCCAGCACGGCAGCTCTCAAAACACACTGGATGAATGAAAATGGCTTGTTTTAAATGAAAGTTACCAATCCAGTCTGTCCTGAGAGCAGCTCTAAAAAAAGAGAGCTGAAAGTGTGTGGACTACTGGACATGTCTTTAGGTGTGCAGGAACAGAACACAAGCCCAAAGAGAAAAGGATGAAGAGACAGAGGACTGAAGGAAGTACAGATGTCATGACATTTATTCAAGGCATGCTACAATTAAAGTCGATTAGGAAAAAGCAGAGACCTCATATGAGGAATAATAATAATAATAATAATAATAGCTAGAATTATAATAAGGATTATGCATATTAGTAATAAGAAATTAAGCAACACAAAATTAATGCTTTCTACCCAACACAAACAAACAAAAAAAAAACCCTCCAATCAACCATGCACTTCAAAAATTAGAAAATATGCTTCTTTAATAGTTATCTTCTATTTGCATTTTATTACATCAAACTCATTAACTGAATCCGCTCGTCGTCTTTCTCCCCATTTCCCCACAGCTTCACATAAACGACTTCACAAATGAAAGCTGGTACTGCTGTGATATCAAAATACAGAAGACAAACCGTTTTTCTGCTGATAAATATAAAAACCAGTTCATATTGATGTGGTTGTTTCTTGTTCCCAGTAACCTTTGAAAACTTTTTTTTTTTTTTTTTTTTTTTTTTGGCCAAAAACGAAGCAAACAAAGAGCTAAACAATGGGAACACATATTTACAGCACTTGTTTCTGTTTGGTAGTGGAACATTCATACAAGTTTGATATAAATTAGGTATTTCAAGGCGTATCGAGCATCGTGAGGTCCAATGCAGGCACTTCTGTATGTGCACTGTGCCTGAGCAACACCCCCGTGGAGTTTAGTCCCTCCCTTTTAAATATAAATTTACAATCTCAGTTAATTGAAGCCTACATAATTTAGAAAACGGAAGAGAAAATAGAAAAGTCTTTAAGATGGCTGAAATTTTAAGCCCAGAAATACCTTGAAACTTGTAAGTGCAACTGTAGTTACTTTTTGCATGTGACTGGTGTGCATTTTGGGGAACAGTTCAGACAGCCAATGTGTTTTCCTCTTGATTAAGTTCTGTTAGTTACACAAGCGTAATCCAAAAAATCAAACGCCTTTTGATTTGTCACTGATCAAATGCTTGTTAAGATTTCATCTACCCAGCAATAGAAATCATAACATTAAACATTTCTTCAATAAACCCTTGAAAATGACGAGGTCTGAGAGTAAGAGCATACAAATAGCCATTACACCCGTAATTTGATTCTTTATAAGGTTTGCCTCTTGAGATTGAAAGTGATGTGACATTTAAGAGCTGAACAGCCATCTAACTCCAATTCTAGTCTGATTCCTTTGGTTTGAATAAAGCTCGTTTGTATAAAGATGAGATGAAATCCATCTCTAAGTCACGATTTTGCCTAAAATGTCACCCAAAAGTCTAAAAAGTGATTTTAATTCTAGATATCTGCTCCGGGCATATGCAGTTTTCATGCAGTTTCCATGTTACTATTGACTTGCATGACATTTTCTCATGTGAATCTACAATTCAATTCACACTAATAAATTGCCAGATTAAAATTAAGACAATGACGTTAAAGGGAACGTCTAACTAAAATATATTACGTTGTAATTGTATTACCTTTCTCTGTATATTTATGATTGATTGTTGACTAGTAGAAAACAATTTGTTGCCTTGTAATATGCGCTTTACATACATTGAGGACTCAACATTTAAGAGGCAACTTTGAACCCTGGACCTTCTGGTTGATAGTTCAGTACCTCAACTTTAAAACCGCCACAGTCCAGGGTTAAGATACAAGTAGTTATATAAAAAGGTGGCTGCGGATGGACTTGACACTTCACAGGATAAATGTTTAGTTTAACATTTTAACTAATAGAACTGTAGAAGTGAAAAATAAGACATTGCGTTGTCCCTAATCTTAATGCCAGTATCAAGTATCCGGAATGTTACTAAAATAAAACCAGGGTAAAAAAAACGTAAATAAGTCCAGGTATTAATACCAGTAAAACAACAGAAACATAATCCTGGATTTATTGTCTAATCATTATTACATTCTGACTATGAACACCATAAAAAATAACATAATAATTACTCATTATTATAGTACTAACATTTTGGATACTCAGACCTGGCCTTATTACTGATAAAAAAAATTATTTCATAATAACTTCACCCTTACATTAAGACAAAGTACAATTCCTAAAATTATGACTAATAAAGAATATACAATGAAGATAGTTTGTCCTGGTAGAAGGTTTTGTAGGTCTGACATCAGGTAGTAACTAAGAAAAACTAAAAAAAAAAAAAAAAAAAACCTGTTGCAGATATCTAGAGTTATGCCTGGTATAATAGGTGACATTTTAAGCTAACGCGGCTTGTCTTAAAGATCATTGTTTGGATGTAACTAACCTAAACTTAACCATATTAAGCTTTAGGTTGTCTGAGCAACGTGGAGTCAATAAAATTCCCACTAGGTTTCATTCAAGGATGTTCATACATGAATAACAGGTGAGCAAAACATTCAATGTCGTTATGGTAACTTGTTACCGGGGCAAATGGTATGGCTTAACCTTCTGTCTGAGGGGAAACGAATAAACAAATTAGAACACATTCACTTCAGTGGAAATCAGATTCGTAACAAGAATGCAACAAGAAGAAATTTTCAAACTAAAACCACAAATAAGAAGTGTGTTGGTTCCGATATACATACAGAAAGGAAGTCACAAACAATCTAGATGAAAGGCACATAAACTTTGGTCCTGCGTTATTCGAGTTTTTTTTATCAGTAGAAAACCCAAAAAAAAAGCTGAAAGCAACGTCCCAGACTGTTGGAGTGACAGGCGGATATCAACAGGAAATTGTCATACGTCATGGCGGGATGATGTTGCCTGAGTCGAAACAGGACTGAATATGATTTAGATGAGAACGAAAAGAAACACACGGGCTCGAGATGTAGTCTAACCGTATGGATCAACGTGAACTGCTTTAGTGCCATTTGTTTCTGAAGTCTGGCTTTTTCTCCTGTTTGTAAATGAAAAGCTTTACAGATACAGCATCGCGCCGTTTCCAACACACACACGCACACACACACACACACACACACACACCAGGATCATGTTTCCTCTCTCTCTCTCGCACGCTGTCATGCTCTCATTTATATGGATACAGCTCACTGCCATGAGGAGAGTCTCACACAACAACCTTTATCCAGTTTTCACATCCTTACAAATCAAAGAGAAATTAAATCACTACAGAGCACAAAACAGACCACACCCCCTAAAATATATATAATATAAAACACAGTAAATTAGATTAGAAACTCCAAAACCACACAGACACACGCGCACACGCACGCACACGTGCACACACACACACACACACACACAGGGGAGGTCTCAGACAGCTATGCTCAGAAACTGCACTGAAGGCGGAGCTCAAAACCTGCACTGTGGATGCCGTGGGTGCTTCCAGACACACAAAACATCATTACCGGACTAGACCAGACCTAGGTCCTGGGACTTGCATACTAATGAGGACCTACAGGACTGACGCACCTTATGTTGGACTGCAACGTGACCATAACAAGAGCCTTTTTTTTTCCTCAGGAAGTGCCAATTTTGCTGCAACCTTTTCTCAAAACATCCAATGTGCTCTCCTAGAGCAAGAGCTATGATGGGATTAACAGCCTCACTCCTTAAAGCTCTCGTATCTTTCAAGGCGTTTCGTCACCCGAGACAAAATATGAGATCCTACCACAGCACTGTGTCGAGTTCTCCAACCAGACCTTTTTTAGTTTAGTTCTTTTCCCACGCTTTATGCAAGTCCAGTCCCACAGCATTCACCCAACATTTAAACCATACATTTCTCCTGTGCCTTCAAAGCACAAAATGTTATAATCCCCACAAATATACACGTCTAAAGAAAAAAACTAGGACAAAATAAAAGCTCAAATGAAATCAACCCTCTCACCAATCCCACAAAATAGTACTTAAGATATCTTAGGTAATATTTCTAAAACCTATTTGATTATAAACACATCATAAGGCACATAAGAAAATTAAGTAAATACACAGTAAATATCTTTTTTTTTTTTTCACCATGAACTGCTGATTATAGTGGTACAAAAACCCAGAGAGGTTTCAAATTGGTCGATTTCTGCTTTTCTCCATAAAAAAGAACAAATTACCAAAAATAAGTAACTTCTTTTGTCCAAAAAAATCTTGACAATCGTTAAATAGACCTGAATAGTTTTGCTTTATGTAAGACTGTAAACTAAAATAAAACGTTCAATTTATTTTGCGTTAGCGAAGAGTGGAGTCGCTTCAGGTGAAATAAGCAGAAGGGGGGGGAAAAAAAAGGTCACTTCCATGCCTTGCATTTTAGGATGTTATAAAAAGTTTTATTTTAATATGTCTAATGCAATTTTTGTTTTTTTTTCTTCATTTTTTGGACCCAATTAGGCAAAGGAACAAGATTAGTGCTTACCAGTGGATCTACAGCACCCCTTTAAGTTACATTAAGGCTGCACAAGACACCGCTGGGCCTGTTTGCACCGCTGGGCGTATGAATATTAGAACCAGATGTGCTAACTGAGATAAGCCCAAACTCTGCAGGATCTCTAGCTTAAGCACATCTGTCTTACAGAGTCCATCTTGGAACCAGTTTGAATGAATACTCCAGCATTTTTACCCAAGGTCCATCAATAGCATCTGTATCTGATGTGATTACCACAAGCAATGACTAATGTCACCATCAGCATCAGTGGCCATTTCAGCGACACACATAAGGTTATATCTATACACAGGGTAGGTCATATATACTGATCACAAAAATAAGGGGATACTTCAAAATTAAATCTCCCATAATGAGATATCAAAGTCAATGCCAATTTAGTGTCATCAATTAACCTAACGTGCATGTCTTTGCGCTGTGGGAGGAAACCGGAGTACCTCGAGTAAACCCACACAGACATTGGGATGACAAAGAAAAAAATTGAAAGCTCAATAATGTTTTTAAAAGTCTAAAGAAAGTAAGGGAGACAATTACTGTCAATTAAACCCTTAACCTGTTTGTATATTTTAGAGATGGAGGCAATATTTGTAAAATATTTAATCTAGTACGAGTTGCTAGTGAAGTTAGGTGTGTTTGGAGACTACATAATGAAAGCGAATAAGCGTAACTTGATTTGGTTACATTAGACATTTGGACAATTACGTCACACGGGTGATGCAAACAGTCGGTACAGTTATCATAGCCATCTAGCGATAGAGCGGTCAGAATGATGTAGCTTTGGAGAGGAGTATCGCTGGATTTACGTCTGTTCGGAGAAAGGATGGCTTTGATTAAAAAAAAAAAAAAAGGTTGTGGGTTCATCGTATCCCAAGTTTGAGAAATCAACTCTAAAATAAGCATTTCCTCCATTTTGGCTCTACAAATACTACTTCGGCTCACTGTGGCCAAAGTGGCAGTGCTGTTGGTTGAGGAAGCGATTTGTGTCAATGCTCATCTCATGTTTGAACAAAAGTTTCGCTCACGATATTGTTTGAATCGGTCATGATGGCACATCCCAATGAAATTAATGCGATGCCGCCACTAAATTTCACTCACTAAAGTGTAGGGCGACTGCAGCTTAATGCATCGTCGTAGTTTTGAAAAGTTCTTTAAGCTACGTAAGAACAGCTTTGGCACTCAAGGCTCTGTGATCCAATACATGGGAACAACACCGCAGGGACCTGGGGTTCGATTTGATGGACTGGTATATGCTTGGACCATGCTCTCCACAGATAGGCACAGGAGCCCCAGCCACCATGACCAGGAATACAGAAGGGTTAAAACAGAAAGGGGAAACAAAGTTCTTAAGATGTGCTCTCACGTTAAAATAAAAGTTTACTGATCAAACTTAAGGACTGTCCTTGGCTTCATTAAGACTGCGTCATTGTCTTAAGTCAACAGGTACACTTTATTCTGAACTCCAATAAGGTCTATATTGTTTAACTCTACGAGCCATGATTAATGCTCATAAACTAAAGATGGATAGTTGGAAAAATGCTGGAGTATTCCACTAACAAGCACACCTCAACATTACGCTGCCCATCCCTAACATTACCATGTCCCTATTGAATGTATCAGAATTCACAATTGAAGATGTCACAAGTACTTCTGAAACACAACATTTAAAGCCTTCAGGTGTGGCTGGCTCCAATACCACAGGGATACTTGTTTGCTCTGTGTGGCTCTTTTCCTTGCTTTTCTTGTTTTGGCTTCGTTCACATTTGGAGGCATTTAGTGTGGGACAGCAAGGCAAAAGAGAGTGGGGGTTACTTGAAGAAGACCAGAGCAGCCAGTGATCAAAAAGGGACAGGACCCCACGGAACCAGATGTAGTAGAATGGGACAGGTCCATTCTGCTCGATCGGATTCTATGGACGAGACCTAGCAAGAAGAGCTTTTAAAGAGCAGAGCAAGCTCAAGACAGAAAAGATAACCGACACAGTTAAAAGGGAAAGCATCTGATTGAAAGGATCAAATCTGGGAACCATATGAAGAAATAATCCGTTCCCACCATGAACGCATTGTCAGGGGCTACATCATTCACATTCAAAAATGACATTTACATGGAGGTGGGGCCTCCTGACAGGTGGCCACTGCTGATTGGAGTGTTCCAGCAAGACTGACAACTAGGTGGCCATGCTTTCCCGGAATGGTCGTGCACATCAGGTGTCTTTCGATTTGTAAAAACAGTCTCCGCGGAATCCGTCCAGGTGCTGACGGTCACGTTCAGGGTCCAGAACGAATAGCCAAGGCAATGGTCCAGGTGAGGTGGGCCCACGATGGTCTCGTCCGATTGAAATCACAGTCGGAAAAATAAAATCAACCCATGTCACAGGAGAACGAAAAAAGTTCACCACCTAATTCACATATTCATACTGGTTGGTTCGACAATAAGCACATACAAAGCGTCAGCATTCACCATGCTGCTCGGTGACCAGTACGACCGAGTCAGCTGTGCTTCAAGAGACAATATGTCCTCCCAATATTTTCAGCCCCTCAGATACAAGAACAGCTTGTTGGTGAGGAATGTCGCTACAGGGTTGGGACCCAGCAGCACCTTGTGATGACATCAGTGACATTAAAAGGCGATGGATGGTCTTTGCCGTCACCCATCCCATGTCTCCAACTGGAAAGAGCAGCAGGATCTGGTAAAGCACCTGGTTAAACAGCCAACAGTTATGCAGCTACAGGCGTATCCATCTCCAGCTACAGGCGTATCCACCTCCAAATTTCTGCACAAATATCAGCTAACGCAGTCAACAGAAATTCTTCCTCTTGCATTATGCTGAAGCCATTAAAAGATGGCAGTACAGTAATGGCTGCGGAGAACGAAAAACAGGAACCTTCCTAGAAAAGTTCCCAGATCTCCAGCGAGCCCTGAACTCAGGACAAAAAAAAAAAAAAAAAAAAAAAAAAGTCTCCAGTCTCTACCTGAAGCTTGTACAGTAGTTTCTAGCTTCTTTACAAATTTCCCATTAAATTCTCTAAATCTACCCAGTTTGTGGGGTTTTTTTGTTATTTTTTTTTTCATTTTTCATTGCCTTGCAGTAGATTGTTTATCAGTCAGGCTTTGTTACTCAATCACCCATTAACAGTGCCCAAGAACTACCGAGTCACAGCTCAGGAAAGGCTGGGCAAAGGAGGGTGAGAGCAAGGCTTTTAGATGGTGGACTTGGAGAAGGACACTCTGAGGTGGTGGTTCTCCCCAAGGTCGTAGTTGTGAAGGTCGATGAGAGCCTGGATGGCCTCCTCCACTGAGCCCACCTGGATCAACGCCATCTTGCGGTCCTTCCTGTTGGCATAATAGTTGAGAGACTGTTAAACAACTAATACTAACATTATAATCAGGTGATATGGCTTGAAGTGGCATTGCTTCAAATCGATGAAGAAAATGGACAGTTTATCAGTATAAACACAAACACAACAAAAAGTCAAACAATTCTGAACTAAAGATAACTAACATCTATTTAACTGCTTTGAATCGTGGCTGGCACAGTGATGCGACTGGGTTAGCGTTCTCACGGCACAGTTTGAAGACATCAGTTCAACCTAGACCTCAGTTTTGGCTCTGCACGCTCTGAAATTGCTTTCAATTATGAAATCAGACCAGAGTAAGAGAGATAAACCTAACACTGCCATTACTGATCAGAACAAGGTCAATCAGCGCAGCAAAGACATTGTTCTCAGGCACTGAACTGTCAGGAAATGGTTCAGATAACGTCCGCTATGGCTGATAATGTTTTGTTGAAATAAACAACGGCTGTAATGTGAAAAACAGGCAAAATATAAAGTACTTCTACAGCCAGCCTTAAAAATCCAGATGACCTCAAAACAGGAGCCTCTAGCGTCTTGTTTAACCATTTAGCATTTACAGGATCCTGAATTCTATATTTTACGGTAAAAAAAACTAAATATACTGCTCACAAAAATTAGGGGATAATTCAAAATGAAACATCCAGTATAAAATTATTCTTCGTTTTTGTGAGCAGTGTAATGCACCTAGGTTTTAATCATATTCTGGGATAACAATTTTCTAGCTCTTCTTTTCTAAATAATCCATCTCTGACTTGCTGCTATAAAAGTACAAGGACCTGAGGGATAATCCTCAGACAACTGAGTTTTGGATGATCGAGATAAACCATAGGCTGCTCATCTGCAGACAGAATAAGTTCATCTCAATACCTGGGTCTCTACTTTCATAGTGACTATAGGTTTCCAGTTTAAATAACCTGTTTTCTTCTTTCACACAGACTCTTTTACACAATATGCTACACATAAAATCTTATACTATCTCCCCAATACACCTTTATATTTGGCTAGACAAGGACGCATAAGCACCTCATCTTTCTGTCTGGACTCACCCATGGCAGGATGGGTTCAATGATTCATTTATCTCACAGACTCAGTGCTGCCTCTAGCTCAATATCTGCCGTCTAGAGCTTTTGTAAAGTTGGCATGTGACCATTTCTATTGTTAACTGTGTAATATTTCGGACCCATATCCCTCATAACAGAATACCTAAAACATGACTACACCTTAAAACTATTATCCGACTAATTTATTTTTCAAAAGGTTTATATTTTAGAAACTCCATCTCAAGGTTGATTAAGGTTCCTTTGCATAACTGAAACAAACATTGTACAAACATGTATTTTACACTATTACTGTAGCTAAATAACAATCTTACACTAAGTGACCTAAAGCATATATACTTCTTCTTTAAGATTAGTCTATTTTCAGTTTTTGTACAAACCCGTTGTCTGTTACAAACCAACCACTCACACAAATCATTGTACTTTTCAGATTACTGTTGTCGAACAATTAATAGTTAAATCACATTAAGTGCGTTTCTGCCTGCTCATTTTTGACACTGGGGGCACTTTTTGGCTTTAAATATAAGCTTCAAAACACAAAAGCTCAAAAGTGAATAACAGTGACCAGAATGCTAACCTGTTAAAGTATTCATCTTAATAATTTTTTTTAATTAGAAACTACATGTTCAATGTATTATCTTGTGCCAGATACACCTTATTTTGGCTACTTAGACTATTGAGAATAGTGAAGAGAGGACCATTGTGGACACACATGTATGGGCGCCCGACCTGGTAAAATAAAACTTGAAATTACTGGAACTAAAAGTCATTTGGTCATTAACATGTTCATTTTGACAGCCGTACTTACTACGGACTTCTTGCTTTTTGTGTGCATAGTTTCGTGTCTCTGAATAGTCTGCTAATAGTCTTCTATTCTCTGAACAGAACTGCTCATGAACATTAGGGGGTATTTAATGATGGGATATTTCATTTTTCATTGAGCAGTACATTAAATGGTGACAGACAACTTACTGGAAAAATTTGAACGCTTTGACTGTGTAGCCTGAACTGGAGAACAGGTCCTTCAGCATGTCATCAGCAATAGAGGGTCTGTAAAAAAAAGGGCAGAACGTTGGTTATAGAGCATTCAACAGCTGAAGTACAACCACTCACCATAAGCCTCGAAAGGCATTCAGTTCATTGGAATGATTCAAAAAAATGTGTTTGTTTGGCTTATTTAACATCGCTGTTGGCATCGGTGGCCATTTTATCGACACACACATTGTTATCTCAAGACTAGTCACAAATCTACACACAAGCCAACGCCAATTTTAGAGTAATCAATTAACCTAACAGCATAACTGTGGGAGGAAACCGGAGTAAACCCACACAAACTCGGCTAGGACATACAGACTCCACACAGAAATACAAAATGTTTTTCAAATGTCAGTGTCATTTTGTTTTTCCATTCAATCTACTGATTAAGCAGAAACAAACACAAAGTTATATTAAACACAGTCAAATCCGGTTATTTGGACCGAATCCTAAAGTATCGAAACAAATCCTATTATATACAATTAACATTTGTTAAAACATTAATTTGTTAAACATACAATTAATCAGTTTTTCAAACGTTGACTGGAATTGAGTAAGAACTTGTTTTTTTTACAGTATTAAGCTTCACATGCTGAGTATCGTTTATAAAAACTTGGTTGCAAATGTATTTTTTAATGAACAAAGTTGGTAAGTAACAGTAGTTTTTGTTTGTACGTTCGCTATACGTGTAAATCACACAATAAAGGTTTAATAAACATTTAATATGTTACATAAATTATAG